>ML305731.1:35269-115039 GCA_005239505.1 Nicotiana paniculata | reverse complement strand
TATTTATGAAAAATGTTGTATTTCACCTGTATTCGTCTAATAATAAAGGATTAATGAAAATTTAAATATTCACATTGGCTTGCCTAGCGGGTTCAGCGTTAGGCGCCATCACAGTCCCGACGGTGAGAATTTCGGGTCGTGACAGATAACGAGTCACAATTCCAATGACCCATGTCTCAATGTTACTCAAAATACCATTTGTTAGACTACCTATGATGCTATCAAAACTAACTCTTAATAGCTTCTTTTTTTTCAGGTTCATGGTTATACATGAATTAGTTTATTTCACCATGAAAATCCATGTTACTATTACCCACCACAGTTAAATACCAAACTCAATTCTAGTATTACAATTGAAGATTTAAACAGTATGAAACCAAAATTCTCCAGAAGACTAACGTGTTACTTCTTGTAGTTTCTTATTTTAATTATTTGATGCCAAACAGAGTACTTTTACTCAAGAAAAAGAACTGATGTGTCTTGCTCCTCTTCAAGCATCGTGTCCCAGCAGCAGTTTGGAGTTTTGACTCCAAGTTGCTGTTAAATTTCTCATTCTCACCTTGCTTACGGATTAGAGTTGTAGATATTTCACCAATTTTTCTTAGTTGTACTCTATTTGTTGGCTGGCAAGTCTCCTCTCCAAACCCTTATCAAACCCATGCCACACCTCTGATGGGTTTTGGCCTCTTAAATTGCTTCATCCCTTTTTATAGCTAAATGACCAATTTGTCCTTGGTTAAAAATGATAGGTTATTACAATTGTTGCACCTGAAAGCGATGTGGATCTGTCATTTGGAGTTCCACCATCAATGTGAGTGGTGGAAGGTGCTCCCTTTACTGAAGTTGGGGGTGAAGTTTGAGGGTTGTCTGTGGAGGTCGACGATAACGTACTAAGGAGTGAGCTTTCATCCTCGGTACCGGTTGATGTTCCTTCGTGGACCGGGGTGAGAGGCAAAGGCATTGCCGAGGATATCTATAAAACCGGCTCTGACATTGACCCCGATGAGGTGAGGATGTTGAGTGAGGGGTTCACCCGGGCGGAAGTGAGGTTGGAAGGTACCACTCGTACCATCGTGACACCCATGGATCGTGACCTACCGATGAACACCGAAGAAGTGGTTCCTTCCTTGGGACCCCTTTGCTCCAATGTGGAGTGAAAGACCCTCGAAAAGCTGAACGATGTCTCCTTGTCGTCGGGCATAGCCGGCCTCTCCCTTAGGGTAAGTCTTCCGACCTTTCCAGTTTCTATGCCTTGCACGTTATTTTTCGATAGACTTATTCTCTTCCTCTTTTCTTCTCTTATTTTTTTAGACCATCATATTTGAGGTTTAGAGTGCTCTCCGGGAGGAGAGGTGTAAAACTATTTTCAAGAGGATGGAGAAGAAGTATCGTCCTACCGGGAAGATTGTAGCAAGCATCATGAGATCTGTAAGCGGCTTGGTGAGAGTGGAAACTTCCAAGCTATCTGGGACGAACTAAAACAAAAAGATGACGGGCTGGTGAGAGTCATCGCCAAGTACAGCATCCTCAAAGGAGCTTTGGGGGATAAAGATGAGAAGCTCGAAGTGAGCAAGGGATATGAGGCCGAATGTGCGGACCTTCAGACCTGAGTGGTGTCTCTGCGGGCCGAACTCAAGAAATGTTTGATCAGGGCCGATGCTTTGAGTAACGAGGTCACTGAGAAAACAACGGATTTGGAGAAGGCCTAGTTGGCTCGGTTTGCGGCTTTGGAAAAAGTGGAGGCTTTGGAGGAATCTTCATCCTCCGGTCCTAGCGGACGAACAATTTGGAGATGTCTAGGCTCAAGGAGGAGCGGCTTGACGAGCAAATTGAGGGGGCTAGAACAAGAGGTTTTGAACCTTGGTGATTGGATCGTCGCCCTCGAGGTTGAGAAGACGCAGTTGTTGGCTCAGCCTTACACTTTTGCTTATCCTGATTTTCCATAGGATTTATATGAGAAGTGGATCCACGACGAGGCCCAGTTAGACATTTTTAGGGATTTGATGATGGGGGGAGTTCCTGAGGTTGATTTTGAGGATGCTCGTGCTAAGGCGTGTGCAGCTCGGGTCGCTTGTGGGTATGACTCTGCTACATCGGGGACCGATGATGGCGAGGAGGATTTGTATGGGATTGAGCAGGGTGCTTGGTACGAGGACGAGTACCCTGATGGCAATGGTGGAGATGGCGCTGCTGAGTAGTTATTCCCTTGTTATTTTTGTGCATACTTTTGTGGGCGTTTGTTTAGCCCTTGTAAAAACATATTTTTGGAGTATTAAATGTTATTTTCTCTGTTTGTTTCCAAATCTTTTCTCTATTTGGTCTTGTATGCTTCTTTCCTTAGTTTTGTCGTTGGGCTACTTTTAGTTGTAGAAGCTCAGTTTGTATGTCCAACGACTTCTAAGGCCGAACTTGGTAGTCGAGACTTAGGGCCAATAAGTGTTGAACGAAGTCAAACATAGCTGGAGCTTAATTTGAAATGTAAGTTAATATAGGTGAGATCGAACATAATCTAAACTCAACAATGACCGAGGGTCGTATGAGCTTAATTATAAGGCGTAGTTGTCGTGAACGAAACCGAATGTGAATTTGAGCGAGGTCGATGTTGTTTTCTTCGAACGAGATCGAGTGTTTTTAACTTCGAACGAGATTGAATGTCTTTTACTTCGAACAAGGTCGAATGTCTTTTATTTCGAACGAGGTTAAATGTTTTCTAATTCGAACGAGGTCGAATGTCTTTTAAGTCGAACGAGGTAGAATGTCTTTTAATTCGAACTAGGTCAAATGCCTTTTAGTTCGAACGAGGTTGAATGTCTTTTAACTCGAACGAGGTCGAATGTCTTTTAATTCGAACGAGGTCGAATGTATTTTAGTTCGACGAGGTTGAATTTCATTTGTTAAAGTTCGGTCGTGGGCGGGGTTGATACAGGGAAGATGTTCCAGCGACATACATTTATGTTTTGCTCATACTTGGAGAAATTTATATATTTTTCGGGCTCGCTTTCCAGTCCCGGTCTATCTAGTCCCTTCGTTGGGTGACCTAGAGGTATATCGAGAGGTTGAGCAATGAATTGTTACCTGTACTTCGACTTGAAGTGTCCCCCCTTATCTCCTCCTCAAAAACCTCCTTGAGAAACCCAATTGGGACAAAACTCAAGTGAGGTAAAAAGAGTACTACTTGGAGGACACTTGTTCTTAAAAGTTGAAGTACTTGAGGTGGGAGACTTCCAGTTGTTTGGTAGTTGTTTTCCTTCTATTATTTCTAGTTGAAAAGACCCTTTGTTTGTTGTTGTTGTGATTTTGTATGGGCTGTCCCAGTTTTCCCTCCCACGGATCTTTGCTTGCTTGTGTTTTGGCCTTGAGCACGTAGTCCCCGACTTTGAGCAGTATGATCTTGGCCTTTTTGTTGTAGTAGCGTTCTGCCTGTTGTTTCTGGGCGATCATTCGGTAAGCCATGTCTCTGTGTTCTTCGGCTTCGTCGAGGTCCTGCCTTCTATTTTCGTCATTCCTCGGCCCGCTTTCATAGGAGTATCTCAAACTGGGCTCTCCGACTTCAACTGGTATCACTCTGTTAGTCCCGTAGACTAATGAGTATGGTGTTTATCTTGTGCTCGTTTCTGGCGCTATACGATAGGCCCACAACACTTCTGGCAGTAGTTCTGGCCAAAGTCACTTAGTGTCCTCGAGCTTTTTCTTCATGATTTTCAGTATTGACTTATCGAAGGATTCCGCTTGCCTATTGCCCGCGAGGTGGTATGGGGTGGAGAGTATTCTTTTGATATACCACTTTTCGAAGAATTTGGCAACCTTTTTCCAGTGAACTGGGGTCTGTTGTTGCAACTGATTTCTTTGGGGAGGCCGAAGCGACACATAATGTTCTTCCATATGAAGGCGATCACTTCATGTTCGCATATCTAAGTGAATGCTCTTGCTTCTACCCATTTAGAAAAATAGTCAATTAAAACCAAAAGGAAACGTACGTTACCTCGTCTTGCAGGGAGAAGGCCGACGATGTCCACTACCTATTTGATGAAAGGCCAAGAGGAAGTGACCGAGTGGATTTGCTCGCCTGCTTGGTGGATCATTGCGGCGTATTTTTGGCATTGCTCGCATCTTAGACCTTTTTTTTCATAGTGGGCCATTATTAACCTTCTCGTATGAGGCATTTACCAGAGCCCGGTTGCCAGAATGAGCCCCACAATGGTCCTCGTGGACATCCTCTAGGACACGCCTGTCGCGCCCCCTTTTTTCCTCGCGGAGTCCTGGGTTTCGACATTTTTTAGACAACTCCCTTCCTTTTGGGATGGGATTTGAAGAGTCGCCACCTAAGGGGTTAAGGTGTGTTAGGGCACCTAGAGCAATTAATTCATGAAACTAGTTTGCATCACCAGAGATCGGGTAAGGGCTCGAAATTACCTTGAGGGGAAGGTGTTAGGAACCCCTCGAGGTCCATAATAGTGGGTCCGGGCCGAACTTAATTAAGCGAATTAGTCTTTAAAGAAAAATACAGCAATTAGACAACTATTATTTAAAAGCAGGAATCAAAGGGGTCCTAAGTTTTTTAGCCTATAGGATAATTTCTATGAAATACTTGGTAACTTTTCCCAGGTTGGGGTGCTACACATAGTATTAGCGCACAGGTCATCATCTCCTTTACTACACAATTACTACCTTTCAGTTGTTACTTAAAACGTTCTAGTAGCTTATAACGTGTGCCTTATGCGTGCACTACTCGTCCCTTACCTATGGTCCAGGAGGTGTTTAGGACCTATATTTAAGGTGGTTCTAGACTCATCTATGTTGCTTAAAATGAGAAAACTAAGCGACAAACAAAATTCAAGTAGGACTGTCACATAAAGAGCAAATAGGGGGCTTATGTTAACCTCCACAAGTAAACAAAAACAAGTGCACGCTATTCAGACAAACAATATTTTAAGATCCTATAGGCAGGATATCTAGATGAGCATAAATAGAATATATACAGCCTTATCAAAGCGAGCAGTGGTACCTATCAGTTTGCCTACTGATTTTGTTAAAAACTCTGAATTTGGACAGCTTTCAGGCAGTACTAAATCACAGTTCTTTTTAGCCCCAGAATTCCTATAAGTTTGCATAAGTGATAACCAGAACAAAATCCTATAGGCATGGTATCTAAAACCGTTAACTCCTATAGGCATGATTTCTAAGTGTTAGAACGGATTCGTTTATTTCCTATAGACATGCTTTCTAGTTTACAGAATTAATCAACTCCTATAGGCATGATTCCTAATTTACAGAATTAATTAATTCCTATAGACATGCTTTCTAGGTGCTGAAACTGATTCACCCTATAGGCATGATATCTTAATTGACTTTTATATCTCCTATAGGCATGACATCTATGTGAGCAGGAACTTTAAACAAATTTCCAGGCAAGTGTATTAAGTTACACAAATAAGATCCTATATGCATGATCTCTAATGCACATTTCGATTTGAAAATATACATAAAACATGGGTTCTTAATGCAGAATTGATAAATACCTATAAACAAGATTTCTAGAATGCAAAGTATGAAACTTCATTTTTCAAATGGTGATCCAAGATCCTATGGGCATGATTTCTAATGGTATGCACATAGAGAATTACCACAACAAACTATAGGCATGATTTCTACCCGAACCTGACAAAGATATATAGCAATCCCTCCCCAACTTTTATTAATAACCCCATATCTGTTTTTACAAGGATTATTACATTATTACAGACCAATATGAATGAACTACACAAAGTTATTCATTACACTATATAGAGCCTTGGCAGGCCCAACATCAACCTGGAAGCCATGCCTTCAAGCAAGCAAGTCTGATGTCCAGAAGTAGTCCATCCATAATGCACAAAATGGGCTTCTGGTGTGTCAAAGTTCTCAAGGGCCTCAGGGACCCCGGGCAATGCTCACACCAGAACCTTTCTCAAAGAAACAGTTGTAAAAGATTGGAAGACCAGCCCCAGTGTGTCAGAGTTCGGAAGAGTCTCATGGACCCTAGGCAGTGCTCACACTGGGGGTGGTAGGACCCTAGATAACTAAGAGTAGAAGTTTGAAAAATGATATATAAGGTTAGGGGATAGTTTTAGGAAAAGGATTTTGATTTTCAGAAGTGAATAGGTTCAGACCACATGGTTGCAAATAGAACTGGGTCAACAAACAATCCCATAGTTGTAAACAGATTAGCACTTATTCAGACTAAGCATTCATACTGGTATTTAAAGTAATTTTCAAAGAGCAAGGACACTTTGAACTAACCACAGGATTGGCTACATATATTTATAGTATCTAAACATGTTCAGAATAGGAAGATTTATAGCTGAATCAAACAACATTGCTAAAGATTACTCAGTTCATTAATTACCACTAGATGAGGCCATATAGGCATGTACTAAACAGAAACATGCTGAAGTTTGAAGTATCTAAGCAAACAAACAGATAGAACAGGAAACAAAGCATATTAGTCTAGAAAGAGGTAAACAGAAACCACAGATCAGATGGAAACATGCTAAGGTAAGCACACAGAACAGAGTAGGTTGACAGGAATTGAGGCATGCTAGTTGAGAGAGAAACAAACAGGAACTATATGGCAAACAGAAACATATCGAGGTTTGAAACACATTATTCATATAACTTACATGGAACAACACAAGATAATAAGAACTAAGGCATAGTAGTTGAGCAAGAGATGCTCAGGAATCAGATATCAAAACAGAAGCATGTTGAGTGTTGATACCCAATTTTTCCCAAAATATTTTTTAAAATTGCATATTTACCTTCAAAATCATGCATTAACAACGATTGGTATTTTTTCATAATTTTCCTATATTTTATCTAATTTATCTAGTATTTTATTTCCAATAAATAATTACAAAATTGCGTCACAAATGAATTCTAAACATTTCTTGATTTATTATTTATATTTATGGTCTTATTAAGTCCAAATTATCCCATAATTAGCCAAACTGACACCTTTTGGCTATAATTGCAATAACCTTGTAATTATAGCCCAATCATATAATTTTGTACCATTTTCTCATTAGAAATTAATCATTTGTATTTTTAAATACTAAATAATCTTTTTAAACTATTTCTTATGCTTGAAATTCATTTTTATGATTATTAGTTTAATAAATTATTTTAATTAATTTGGATTGGGTATTTGTCAAATAGCCAACTCTATTTCGATTCTAGCCTAAATAAAATCAGCCCACCTGATTAAATCAAGCCCAAATACCCCAAGCCCAATTCCTAAATCTACCCGGACCCAATTCCCACTTAATCTGGACCGTCGATCATTTCGGATCAACTAACCAGATTAATCCTTTCCAAAATTAACCTAAGAGACTACCTCCCCCCCCACACACCTCTCATTTCCCTCACACACCCGCCGTCACTCCTCTCTTCTCTCTCAAATCCTCTCAACCAAACCATAGCTCTCAAGCGTCATCACCGGCATAAACTCCACCTTGTGATGTTTCTATGCATTCTCCGGCCAGTCCTAGCCTTCTACGCTCCGTGGTTCTTCCATTTTATGAATTCTTAAAAGGGTTTCAAAGGATTCCGACCGGCTCTGGTTTGAGTCTGTGTTCGCTGGCCTGTCTCAGGCCACTTTTCGTTTGTAAGTTAGAATCTCGCCTTGTTTCAATACAACTCTATGGTTTCTCAGCCAATTCTCTCATCTCTGGGTTATCTATCTCTGAAACCCTATTTTTTGACTCTTGACTTCTTAGACCTGTAATAGATCTAAATATATTCTGAGTTATTTTGTTGTTTTCCTTAATGATTTCTCCGATTTTTGGTAAAACGCCTCTTCGTCTTCAAACTAGGGTTTCTTGACCCCTTTTCAAAAATGATTCTTCTTCTGATTTAAGTGTTATTCTATGATTTTCAATATGCATAAGCGTCTATTTAAGATTTTCCCCTTTTTCTCTGACTTATTATGTCAAAACCCTAAGTTTCTTGGTCTTAACCATGGGTTCTGAGTTTGTTCTTGCTTATTTGTTCATTTGATTCATTTGCATGTCTGTTATTTATGAATTCGTTCAGAGTTTCTGTTATTTAACCTTACTAAGGGTTCTGATTCTTGCCTTTGTCCTACCTATTATGTATTTATTCTGTGCAATTTGTGTTGATTCCCCTTAATTAATACTACTCTTGTTTGAGTCCCTAATTCTCTGTGATTGATATCCTTCATTATCTACTGATTTCAACCTCTAAAATATTTTCTTGCCTTATTTTATGGGCGATTATGCTGTCAATCATTTTTTTTAAGTACTTTCCTTAATTAGATTTTCTGAACCTAGCCTCTATTACATGTCTTATACTTCTATGTGCTGAGATTGTTTCCTTATGTGTTATATTTCAGTCACATACGGTACCTTTCCTTATTTATTACATGTACATTACCGTTTGAAGTTAACTCCTTAATTGAAGGGAGTACTTACATTGATTTTACGCTGATTGATTCTGATTCCCCAATCACTGCATGAATTTGATTTTTACCATATTCTTTACCTAGTTTCAAACTATATATACATTGCTCTTTCATTAACACAACACACGAGTACATTGGTTCAAAAGCTCTCTCTCTCTCACACACTCAAAACTTTCTGCTCTCTTTTTGTGCTATTACTATTATCCTGAGGTAGCAGGCTACAAGACAAGGCTAATTATTGTGCTCTCTTATCCCTTCACTTTTGTGTTTACTGCCTTCTTTACTGGTATGTTATGATTTCAATTCAAGTCCTAAACCAATATGCTTCTTTTACTGCTTCAGTTTATCATGTTTCTAACATGTTTCTATCTGTAGTTTTGTTATTCAACCTGCAACTAATATGTCTACTTTATAGCTTTATCAGCATATTTCTGAATATGTACAACCCCTTTAGGATCAGCCTGCTTATGAACCCCCTTTGTAGTATACCTCAATGTGACTCTACCTTATGTTTTTCTCTGATTTCTATCATGAACCTTTTTTGTGCAAAGCAGTTAGCTATCCTAAGTTGTCTGATCCTGTGTTAGTTCTGAGATTCATGATATGCTGATTCCCTAAACCCCTATAAGAATTTTCATGCTCCTGTAACTATGTGTGCACTACATGTGCTCTCTGTGTCCCCAATCCCCAACATCCCTGTGTGTAGGTTTGTTCTTCCTGTTTTGGTTCTGTGATCTTTAAGTATTGCTGAGTTTGGTTTTGGCTCTATGTTTGATCTGCTGTCGTTTAATTATATAACTCTCTTTTCAAAAGTTATTTTACTGCATGACTCCCTCTTTTCAAAAGTTGTTTTACTGCATGACTCCCTCTTTTATTTCACAAAACTGTTTCAAGCAAGTCTCTTTTAACATTGTTTTCTTACTAAAACATTTTCAAAACTACGTCAAGCACTCTCACTCTACTATTAGGTCCTGAAGTTCTGCCCCTATAGTGTATGACTGCCTTGGGATTCCTGTGAGATCCCTCTGAACTCTGATGCAATGGGTTGGCATTTCCACACTTCACTTACTCAATTATGGTTGTGAAATCTGGGTATGAGCACTGCCCGGATCCCTTGAGGTCTTTAGGGATCTCTGACACACCCGGATATGAGAAAGGCTATAGAACATTTGGGCATTTGAGGTTCTGAGAATCTGGGCCTGTTTTAAGGCTCCCTATAGTGTAACTTCTTATTTTTCCTTATCTGTTTATGTAATTCATTCACATTGGTTTGTAATAATTGTTGTAAACGAATATTGGGGATCGATAGTGAAAAGGGGAGGGTATCCATGTCTGTTGTCAATATCAATGGTGTAGAAACCATGCCTTAGGCTTACATTTCTATGTGCGCATTAGAATCAATGTTTAGGACCAATACATGCAACGCATATCATACATTAGATATCATTCTCTTAAGTTTCATGTATACTGTTTCAGCATCACATTATTTTATCACTTAGAAATCATGCTTCAGGGCTAAATAATAGCACTAACACGAATTGTTGTTCCTGCACATTTTTTGAAATCATGCTTAACAATGCTATAATCTTTGTGCATCCTACTTTAGGAACTTTGCATATCCTGAGATCATGTTGTGCATTTAGAAATCCTTCTTTAGGAACTATGCATATAAATCATTCTGCATTTTATATGTGCATTAGATACCATGTTTTAGGACCTCACTAAGTCACACCTAGCTAAACTACTGATGCATGAAAAAGGGAACATAAGACAGTCTCACATATGATTATCATGTGTTAGTAAAACTGTTAATAACGCATGTGTCTTTGCAACACTTAGAACAACATGCTTTAGGTAAGAACAACTTCTAAACTGTTTTAAATAATTCTGATAACTACTGTGCATCCCCCCCCCCCTCCACGCCTAGGCAAGCCTTAGGTAACCAACTCTATAAAACTGGAAAACTATTGCTTTTGTGTTTACTACCTAATGGTTAACAGGCTTAAAATCAGTAGGCAAACTGGTTAGGGCCTCTGCTTCTGGGTTTATAAAATAAAACTACATATCTTCTGTGTTTTGATATTCACTTAGACATCATGTTTTAGGATCTTGTCCAATAATACTGCTCTTATTTGTGTTTGAGTCGTGATGTTTACGTGCATTATATGTGGAGGTAAATCTGAGCCTCTTAATTGTTTTTCCCCGCCTTTATATGTCCAAGTCCTGACTGTTCTTGCTTGTCGCCTAGTATTTTCTCTTTTCGACCTTAGGGGTCTATTTAGAACTGCCTTTGAGTAGAGGTCCTAATCTCCTCCAGGACCATTAAGGAGGGACGGGTAACAACACGCATAGAGGTCGTTAAATGAACTCGCTTAATAACCGCTAAGGGGTGGGGAAGGGTAGACATGGATATGATAGCCGGTGCGCTAATGCCACGTGTAGCCCCTCTTCTGAGGAGTGATTATCGGGCATTGTATTGATGTGATCCTATAGGATAAACAGCCTAGGACCCCCTATCCCTTACATATATGTGCTTAGATCATAACTCTTTCAATATCTTATATGTGTGACTAGACTCTAAATCTTTTAATATTTAGCACATATGTGTGCTTATACTGCGAATCTTCTCAAAAACCTTATTTGTTTACCTGTGTGCTTTTATTGCTTATGTGCTACCTGTTTTAAAATTCACAAAATTTGTTTGGCCGGGAACCACAGTTGTGGACTTCGAGGGGTGCCTAACACCTTCCCCTTGAAGTAATTTCAATCCCTTACCCTATCTCTAGTTATCCAATATGTGTTTGTAAATGACCCTTAGTAGGTTCCCCAACGCACCTTAATTCGTTAGGTGGCGACTCTTCAATTCCTCACCCCTTTCCCAAAAGGAAACGAATTGTCCCAATAATGTCGAATACCCTGACCGATCCGAAAGGAGAGGGAGAAGAGAAGGGGCGCGACAGCATGGCGACTCTGCTGGGGATTTATCTAGGCTTTTACCATTTCAGACTGCTTTGTGAACTTGTCTTTACTCTATTAATACTTGCGGCCTTTCCCTTTCCCCCTTTATGTGCAATTAATTGTTTATCTCTTTCAAGTACTTGTTATTTTCAAAATGAAAACTGACATGCTCATTTATTGTTGCATAATCATGCTCAACATCATATTCCACCTGTTCCTATACAAATCCTATAGCAACGCTTGATGAGTGGTTGTGCTCTTCCATTTTATGTCACCCCTAAATTCAGAAAGGCTTATTTGCGGTAAAACTAGTCGATTAGCGGTGCAGTCGACGGTTCCGTGCCTTTCCCCCTCAAGTTGTCTGCTTGAGAGTACCAGTCTAAAACCGCATAGAAACCTTACTCTGTTATATTGTACATGCATCATGGTCAAACCTAGCCGGTTTAATGTGTCATCCGCACAATAACCCTTTAATATAGCCTTATCCAAAAGTCCATCGGGTTTTTCATAATTCCAACGGACGCAATCACGTTTTGTGCATTTATTTGGAGAACTAAATGCATGTATGCTAATCATAAGTGTATAAATAGTCGAGTCTGGCAGACGTAAGGGTCTAACCTTATCTATTTTGCAGAAAATGAGGCACGAAGTCCCCAGGTTCGGCATGGTCCAAAGAATACCACCATTGTTGCTGGATTGGTGGCAAGACCTTTCGCCAAGTGACAAATACCATGTGAAGAGGATCCTCGGAAACTTGCCCTCTTTACTGGATATCCAACCAAACAACATGTTGATCGAGGCAACCACTATGTTCTGGGACAGAGAAAAGTTGTGTTCCATTTTGGCGACATAGAAATGACCCCCCTTTTGGAGAAGATAGGGGGCTTCGCGAGATTACCTTGGGACAACCCAGGTTTGTTGGTGCCGGAAAACTGTGCCGCTAGGGGGTTCCTTAAAATGATGGGTTTGAAAAAGAACAATGATTTAGAGTGCCTGACAGAGTCCTACGTACCTTTTGACTATCTCTATGAACGATACAGCCATAGTAAATCCTATTGTATTTTCCACAATGAGTTCTCTCTTACTTCCTTGGGTCATATTCACCGCACGGTTTTTGTGTTTGTTGTTTGCTTCCTGGGTATGATAGTATTTCCAAACTAAGGATATAGGATTCACACTAGACTGGCTATGGTAGCCAAAACCTTAATGGAGGGGATCGAAGGGAAAACATTTACCATTATCCCTATGATCACAGCAGACATATACCGAGCCTTGGACCGCTGCCAGAAGGGGTTCAAACACTTTCAGGGTTGCAATCTGCTACTACAGGTTTGGTTATTGGAGCATCTCCAAAGGGGTCAATATTGTCAAGAATTTCCACAAAGGGCGTGGAACAATCATATAGCCTTCCATCACCCTAAGAGAATGACCTACATCCCAGACAGGTTTGCTCAACCAGAAAATGCTACAGAATGGGCGCAGTTTTTTGACAATTTGACTGAGGACCAAGTTCAATAGATGTTCGAATGATTCCCTACCAGTGAATTCATCATCAGATCGAGGGACGCTCCGCACCTGGTGTTGATCGGTTTAAGGGGCATATACCCTTATGTTCCCATCAGGGTTATGAGACAGTCAGGTAGGAAGCAAGTTATATCGCGAGTCTCTAAAATGATCCATTACAGGGCATATTTTCAGGACGACGACATCCCGTACAAATGTGAAGCTCAGCATATATGGAATCTAAAGGTTATTGTAGAAAAGGACACCATCTAGCCCCACAGATACCACGTAGGGCATGTACGCCTTTACCTATCATGGTTGGAAGACAGCATAGTAGGGATAATTGAGCCGGGAATCGGCAGAAACAGGGTCATAGATGAAGCGGCTGAGGCTCGGGTGAAATACAATAAACTGCACAAAAGGGTTCGTGCGTCCGAGGCCGAGCATCTGGAGCAACACAAGACTGATCTGGAACTGATCAATGAGTGGAAGGAAAGGGCTATCAAATCTAATGAAAGGCTGGAATATTTGGAGCAGGGTCTGATGGAGCTAGAGGCGAAGACGAGGAAAAGGGTCACTGACTGCCAGAATGCTGAGGGAAACGAAGGAGGGCATCTAGCAAGGGTATACCTGTTGTTGGGCATGCAAGACTTGGGGAACCTGATTGACAGAGCCAAGAAGATCGAGCCTGGGGAAGGTCCTTCTGGGACCAAGTAGTCTAGGTTTCCTTTTCGTTGCTTTTTTTCAAATGTAATAAGGCCAAGTGCCATTAGTGACTTTATTTCCTGCTTATTATTTTAGTGTCGTTTTGGATTCGTCTATTTTACATTAATGAAATGAGGCATTTTGGCATCTAAGTTCTCCAAATCAACTTGTCGCTAGGCTTACCTCGGGCACGCGAGGCTCCCAAGTTAGGACACGATTTTATTCCTGCACTATGTATTTAAATACTGCATTTTTTCTCATGATCCTCACTGACTTGGCTACCTTTTATTTTTGTTTTTGTTTATTTATTTTGATTATCCCCACCCCCCAAAGGTTGGTACGTTCATTCTGGCATCATCATCATATCACACAAGATCCAGGGGCCCTCCACCTCCTCCTCCTCCAAGTCCACCTAAAGGTAAAATGCAAAGGAAAAATGGAAGATTCAAGCAACATCAGACAAGAAAACACAATGACAGCTGAACGAACAAAAGCCGCTAAAAATCAAGGCACTCAAGTTCAGAATGAGGCTATGTCACAACTCGAGCAAAGGTTGTTGAAGCTCCAAGGGGAGCTTGAGCATGTCCGGAACTTGGAAAATGTATCCTTCTCACTCAGTGTCCCAGATGTCACTCAAAATCCCATACGTCCTCAGAACACCTCAAACAAAAAAAATCCTCCCACAACTCATCATCATACAACTCCACCGAAAAATCAAATTATCCCACCACAGCACCAGCACAACACTTGTCACACTCCGAGAAACACCCCACTGATCATCCCTGAACCACAAAACTCCACAAGTGACCACCTCTATGCTCAAACACCAGGTCATCAGAACAACCCCATATACATGGAGACTCTACCTCACTCCACCCAACATATTGCTTACACACATGAATCCAGTGATAAGGATATGCTCATTAAGAATGTGGCCGAGGAACCCAAGAAGTTGACTAGTCGAGTTCAGGGCGTTGAAGGGAGTAAGGGAGTCAAAGGGTTGAACTACGAAAATCTCTGCATACAGCCCGATGTTGAACTACCGGAGGGTTAAAAACCTCCTAAGTTCGAAATGTTCAATGGTACAGGTGATCCCACGGTCCATCTGAGGACCTATTGTGATAAATTGGTTGGAGTAGGAAGAGATGAGAAGATTCGCATGAAATTGTTCATGAGGAGCCTCACAGGATATGCTTTATCTTGGTACATCATCCAAAACCCTAAGAAGTGGTCCGACTGGGTAAGTATGGCATCAGACTTCATGGACTGGTTCAGGTTCAATACGGAGAATGCACCAGACGTGTTCTACATCCAGAACCTTAAAAAGAAGCACAAAACTTTTCGCGAGTATGTCGCTCGCTGGAGATCTGAAGCAGCCAAGGTCAGGTCTGCCCTAGAGGAAGAACAAATGAACAAATTCTTCGTTCGGGCACAAGACCCGCAGTATTATGAGAGGCTAATGGTGATTGAAAACCACAAATTCTCTGATATTATCAAGCTGGGTGAGAGAGTTGAAGAAGGTATCAAGAGTGGAATGGTCACTAACTTTGAGGCACTACAAGCTACCAACAAAGCCTTACAGTCTGGTGGTATATCCAAGAAGAAAGATGCAGGAACGGTAATGGTTGCATTGGGGCCCAAATCCCAGTTGGTATACCAAACTTCCCCACTCACCTATCAAGCACCCTCGCCCACCTATCAGTCAGCACCTCCACCAACATATCAACCATCTCCACTGTCTACATATCAGCCTACTTCCCCCAGATATTCCCAACCAGCTCATGTTTATCATACCTACAACTCTCAGCCATCTCACTTCTAATCACCCCCTGCTCACCAAAATTTCCCGAGACCTCGACCCAACTTTGATCGAAGACCTCCTAAACAATACACTACCATTGCTGAACCTATCGACCAGTTGTATGAAAAATTAAAAGATGTTGGTTATGTCACTCATATCCCTGTTATAACCCCTGAAAATACATCCCAATGGGTCAATCCAAACAAGACTTGTGCATACCATTTCGACATGAAGGGGTATACAATTGATGAATGTCGCTCATTGAAGGATATGATCCAGTCTATGATTTATAACAAGGTCATAAAAGCAAAGGAAGTTGCTCCCAAGGTTCTCAACAATCCGCTTCCAGACCATAAGGGTGTCAACATGATAGAGATAGAAGAAGATTTGGACCTAGAGGGGTCGATCGGGTTAATTATAGAAGGTGATGACCAAAAGAAGCCAACAGTCACTCTTAATCCCATCATAGTCCAAATTCAGCCATCCGGAGACGTCGAGATAACTGCGTCACTCCCATTTAAGTTTGAAACGGCACCACCTGCAAACACACATTTGTCGTTCGAGGTTAAAGTTATGCCGCCTGCTAAGGCACCCATTCCAAGTGAAAGTAGCTGCACAAATCACAGTGACAGTTTTAACCACGCCACCTTTCAACGACAAGGTTGTACCTTGGGATTACACGGTTGAAGCAAGAAGGAAAGGTAAAGTCAAGATAGAAGAAGTTGTTGTTTCACAGGGGATGACAAAGACCGGCAGGGTCTATACACCTGAACCTTCGTAGAGTCTAGCAAGAATGCTTCCAAAAGACCGCCCGTCATTGAGACAGGACCAGATGATCTTTGGAAAAATGTGCAGGCCAAGGAATACTCAGTCATCGATCAGCTGAACAAAACTCCAGCCTAGATATCCATTTTGTCATTGCTGCAAAATTCAGAGACACACAGGAATGCTTTGATGAAAGTGTTGAACGAAGTATATGTGCCAAATAACATAACTAGTGGATAAATGGCCAATATGGTAGGTCAAGTACTAGAGAGTCACAAGATCACTTTCCACGAGGACGAGCTGCCGCCTGAAGGGCTAAGTCATAACAAAGCACTGCACATCACTGTGCAATGTGAGGACTACTTCATCACCAGGATTCTGATCGACGGGGGATCCAGCCTCAATATATGTCCGTTGACAACACTCAAGAAGTTAGGCAATGGGTTATACGAGATCGAAGAAGGATCTATGAATGTAAAGGCTTTCGACGGTTCTCAGAGGTCCACCATTGGTGAAATCAGTCTTTGCCTGCAGATGGGACCTACATGGTTCGAGGTTGAATTTCAGGTGATAGACATATCGGCATCCTACAATCTGTTGTTGGGACGTCCGTGGATACATGCCGCTGGGGCTGTGGCATCAACATTGCATCAATCAGTAAAATTTGAATTGAACCACCAGGAGGTGATCATCTATGGAGACGGAAGCAATCATATCCATAGTCGCCATACCATCCCGGTGATTGAAGGTAGAAGAAGGCTGGGTGGAGAAACCTACCACCACATTGAACGGATCAATGCAGTAGACAAAGACAAATGGTGGGACAATAAGATCGAGAGCATACTGAACTGGAGCGGATACGAGCCTGGAAGAGGACTCGGTAAGAGTCTTCAGGGGATTTCCAAACCAATACAGCTGAAGCACCATGGCATCACTTTTGGGCTGGGATACAAATACACATGGCAAGAGTACGAGAACTGGTCGCCACCATGGAGCGGCCCTCACTATCCATTGGAAAAGCCAATACCGCATCTGGAGCAGACCTTCCAGCAGGCCGACATAATATTGGGGTCAGAGGAAGAAGAAGCATTGGCGGCCTTGAAAAATCTATTCCCGGAAGATGGTGACATGGACTGCTGTATTATTGTTGAGGAGGAGGAGGAGGAGGAGGAAGGCCCTACAGTCCAAGCTGTGAGTAAGGGATCATTCCTCAAGAATTGGACTCTCAGACCATCCAGGGCCCGACGAGTCCCGGGGTAGCAAGGCTGAACAAGCATTGTTTATTTAATTTTTGCTAATGATTTCCTTTTCGCCTTTTCCATTTTCACATTTTCCAATAAAATTTCCAATGTTCCAAAACATTCAAAAATCACTTTTATGTTTCAACGAATCTGTATTTATCTATTATCATTTCTCTCATTATTTTATCTATTAACAACGATTGCTATTTTTCCATAATTTTTCTATATTTTGTCAAATTTATCTAGTATTTTATTTACAATAAATAATTACAAAATCGTGTCACAAATGATTTCCAAACATTTCTTGATTTATTATTTATATTTATGGTCTTATTAAGTCCAAATTATCCCATAATTAGCCAAACTGGCACCTTTTGGCTATAATTGCAATAACCTTGCAATTATAGCCCAATCATATAATTGTGTACCATTTTCCCACCAGAAATTAATCATTTGTATTTTTAAATACTAAATAATATTTTTAAAATTATTTTCTATGCATGAAATTCATTTNATTTGACAAATACCCAGAAATTAATCATTTGTCTTTTTAATACTAAATAGTCTTTTTAAAATTATTTTCTATGCATGAAATTCATTTTTATGATTATTAGTTATTTTATAAATTATTTTAATTAATTTGGACTGGGTATTTGTCAAATAGCCTACTCTATTTCAATTATAGCCTAAATAATACCAGTCCACCTGATTAAATCAATCCCAAATACCCCAAGCCCAGTTCCTAAATCTACCCGGACCCAATTCCCACTTAATATGGACCGTTGATCATTTCGGATCAACAGACCAGATTCATCTTTTCCTAAATTAACCTAAGAGACTNACACACACGCACCTCTCATTTCCCTCACACACCCGTCGTCACTCCTCTCTTCTCTCTCAAATCCTCTCAACCAAACCCTAGCTCTCAAGCGCTGTCACCGGCATAACTCCACCTTGTGATGTTTCTATGCATTCTCCGGCCAGTCCTGGCCTTCTACGCTCCGTGGATCTTCAATTTTATGAATCCTTGAAACGGTTTCAAAGGATTCCGACCGGCTCTGGTTTGAGTCTATGTTCCCTGTCCTGTCTCAGGCCACTTTTCGTTTGTAAGTTAGAATCTCGCCTTGTTTCATTACAACTCTATGGTTTCTAAGCCAATTCTCTTAGTTATCTTTCTCTGAAACCCTATTTTTTAACTCTTGACTTCTTAGACCTGTAATAGATCTGAATATATCCTGAGTTATTTTGTTGTTTTCCTTAATAATTTCTCCGATTTTTGCTAAAATGCCTCTTCGTCTTCAAACTAGGGTTTCTTGACCCCTTTTCAAAAATGATTCTTCTTCTGATTTAAGTGTTATTCTATGATTTTCAATATGTTTAAGCGTCTATTTAAGTTTTTCCCCTTTTGTCTGACTTATTATGTCAAAACCCTAAGTTTCTTGGTCTTAACCATGGGTTCTGAGTCTGTTCTTGCTTATTTGTTCATTTGATTCATTTGCATGTCTGTTATTTATGAATTCGTTCAGAGTTTTTGTGATTTTACCTTACTAGGGTTCTGATTCTTGCCTTTGTCCTGCCTATTATGTGTTTATTCCGTGCAATTTGTGTTGATTCCCCTTAATCAATACTATTCCTGTTTGAATCCCTAATTCCCTATGATTGATATCCTCCATTCTCTACTGATTTCAACCTCTAAAATATTTTCTTGCCTTATTTTATGGGCGATTATGCTGTCAATCAATTTTTTTAAGTACTTTCCTTAATTAGATTTTCTGAACATAGCCTCTATTACATGTCTTATATTTCTATGTGCTGAGATTGTTTCCTTATGTATTATATTCCAGTCACATATGGTACCTTTCCTTATTTATTATATGTCTATTACCGTTTGAAGTTAACTCCTTAATTGAAGGGAGTACTTACATTGATTTTACGCTGATTGATTCTGATTCCCCAACTACTGCATGACTTTGATTTTTACCATATTCTCTACCTAGTTTCAAACTATATATACATTGCTCTTTCATTAACATAACACACGAGCACATTGGTTCAAAAGCTCCCTCTCTCTCACACACTCAAAACTTTCTGCTCTCTTTCTGTGTTACTTACTATTATCGTGAGGTAGTCGGCTGCAAGCCAAGGCTAACTATTGTGCTCTCATCCCTTCACTTTTGTGTTTACTGTCTTCTTAACTGGTATGTTCTGATTTCAATTCAAGTCCCAAACCAATATGCTTCTTTTACTGCTTCAGTTTATCATGTTTCTATCTGTAGTTTTGTTGTTCAACCTGCAACTAATATGTCTACTTTATAGCTTTATCAGCATATTTCTGAATATGTACAACCCCTTTAGGATCAGCCTGCTTATGAACCCCCTTTGTATTATACCTCAACGTGACTCTACCTTACTTATGTTTTTCCCTGATTTCTATCATGAACCTTTTTTGTGCAAAGCAGTTAGCTATCCTAATTTGTATGATCCTGTGTTGGTTTTGAGATTCATGATATGCTGATTCCCTAAAACCCTATAAGAATTTTCATGATCTTGTAACTATGTGTGCACTACATATTCTCTATGTGTCCCCAATCCCCCATCATCCTTGTGTGTAGGTTTGTTCTTCCTGTTTTAGTTCTGTGTTCTTTAAGTATTGTTGAGTTTGGTTTTGGCTCTATGTTTGATCTTCTGTTATTTAATTATATAACTCTCTCTTTTCAAAAGTTGTTTTACTGAATGACTCCCTCTTTTATTTCACAAAATTGTTTCAAGCAAGTCTTTTTTAACACTATTTTCTCACTAAAACCTTTTCAAAACTACGTCAAGCACTCTCACTCTACTATTAAGTCCTGAAGTTATGCGCGTCCAGTGTATGACTGCCTTGGGATTCCTGTGAGATCCCTCTGAACTCTGGTGCACTGGGGCTGGCACTTCCACACTGCACTTACTCAATTATGGTTGTGAAATCTGGGTGTGAGCACTGCCCGGGATCCCTTGGGGTCCTTAGGGAACTCTGACACACCCGTATATGAGAAAGGCTATGAAACATTTGGGCATTTGAGATTCTGAGAATCTGGGCCTGTTTTCAGGCTCCCTATAGTGTAACTTCTTATTTTTCTTTATTTATTTATGTAATTCATTCACATTGGTTTGTAATAATTGTTGTAAACGAATATTGGGGATTGATAGTGAAAAGGGGAGGGTAGCCATGTCTATTGTCGATATCAATGGGGTAGAAACCATGCCTTAGGCTTACATTTCTATATGCGCATTAGAATCCATGTTTAGGACCAATACATGCAAAGCATATCATACATTAGATATCATGCTCTTAAGTTTCATGTATACTGTTTCAGCATCACATTGTTTTATCACTTAGAAATCATGTTTCAGGGCTAAGTAATAGCACTAACACGAACTGTTGTTCCTGCACATTTTTTGAAGTCATGCTTAACAATGTTGTAATCTTTTGTACATCCTGCTTTAGGAACTCTGCATATCCTGAGATCATGATGTGCATTTAGAAATCCTTCTTTAGGAACTCTGCATATAAATCATTCTGCATTTTATATGCGCATTAGATACCATGTTTTAGGATCTCACTAAGTCACACCTAGATAAACTATNAACTTTATAAAACTGGAAAACTGTTGTTTTTGTGTTTACTACCTAATGGTTAACAAGCTTAAAATCAGTAGGCAAACTGGTTAGGGCCCCTGCTTCTGGGTATATAAAATAAAATTGCATATCTTCTGTGTTTTGATATTCACTTAGACATCATGTTTTAGGATCTTGTCTAATAATACTGCTCTTATTTGTGTTTGAGTCGTGTTTTTTACGTGCATTATCTGTGGAGGTAAAACTGAGCCTCTTAATTGTTTTTCCCTGCCTTTATCTGTTCAAGTCCTATCTTTTCTTGCCTGTCGCCTAGTATTTTCTCCTTTTGACCTTAGGGGTCTGTTTAGAACTTCCTTTGAGTAGAGGTCCTAATCTCCTCCAGGACCATTAAGGAGGTACGTGTAACAACACGCATAGAGGTCGTTAAATGAACTCGCTTAATAACAGCTAAGGGGTGGGGAAAGATAGACATGGATATGATAGCCGGTGCTCTAATGCCACGTGTAGCCTCTTTTCTGAGGAGTGATTACCGGGTATTATACTGATGTGGTCCTATAGGATAAACAACCAGGACCCCCTATCCCTTATATATGTGTGTTTAGATCATAACTCTTTCAAAACCTTATATGTGTGCCTAGACTCCAAGTCATTTAATCTTTAGCACATATGTGTGCTTAGACTGCGAATCTTCTCAAAAACCTTTATTTTTTTACTTGTGTGCTTTTATTGCTTATGTGCTACCTGTTTTAAAATTCACAAAGTTTGTTTGGCCGGGAACTACAGTTGTGGACTTCGAAAGGTGTCTAACACCTTCCCCTTGAAGTAATTTCAAGCCCTTACCCTATCTATAGTTATCCAATCTGTGTTTGTAAATGACCCTTAGTAGGTTCCCTAATGCACCTTAATTTGTTAGGTGGCGACTCTTCAATTCCTCACCTCTTTTCTAAAAGGAAACGAGTTGTCCCAATAATGTCGAATACCCTGACCGATCCGAAAGGACAGGGAGAAGAGAGAGGCGCATGACATTGAGGTCTATAATAAACTGACTATATGGCCTATAAAGTAGAACCTGATAACAGAAATTGGGGCATACCAGTTAAGGAGATAACAAACAGGAAGGTGAAGACAATTGAAATCCCAAGAGTCCAGTGCAGCAAATCAAAGAACTTAAGTTGTGTGAGTGTAAGTATACAATTAAAAGTGTGTGCTTGTAAGCGTAGGTGTGTGTGTAGGAGTTTTGTTGTGTTTCTAAAATCAGAATAGTGAAAGGTTTATATAGCATTCAGCAAAGTAAAACAAATATGGTAGGAAAATCAAGAGTTCACAAATAAGGTATGCAAATCAATCAACCAGTTAATTAAGGCTAAAATCAATCAATTAATAAGACAGAATCCGGGGAAATATAACTTAAATTAGGGGGAATCTCATGCGAAATCAGTTAGCAATCAGGATTGAAGTTAAATAAGGTAAGCAATAAATCTAAAGACCCTTTATAGGTCGGTCCAGGTAATCAATACGCAGAGAGTAGGTCAGCAGCGTAATTAAGGGAGGCAGTGCCAATTATGAGTCACATATAAGGAAAGAATAAATAAAAAATCTTTCAGAGCGATATCAATTTGAAAAGAAGCACAATTTCAGACCTTAATTAAGCACGTAAATCAATTAATTAATTAACTTAACAAAGCCAAAGTGAACGGGCAAGAACAATGAGATAAATAATTGAATAATGGAAAACCTTAAGCATATCGAAACACAGAGATAAAACTCAAGCAGAGCAATTAGTCGAACAGTAAAGGAGAAAGGCCGAAATTGAGCATTTAAACACTTTTTTTAAAAATTGCAGAAACCCTATTGAGCATCAAAACCCTAGCTTTAGGGGAAAAATAAAATCGGTTGATAATAGTGGTAAAAACGAAAGAATCTTAAAGGAAAACCATTAAACAAACTGCAAACATTTCAAATCTAAAGAGATCTGAACCTGTTTGGCCGGAAATAGCTAGGTTTGTACAAAAATAAACAGAGGTAGAAAAATTGAGTTTTAGGCCGGAGATTTGAAGCCATGAAAGCACGAAAAAATGATAATACTCACAAACAATGGGTGAATACATACGGATTCACCAAGAGACAGAGGGACTCGAACCAAATCTGTTCGAATCTCTTTGAGATTCCATTAGTAACATGGAAGTCGAACACCCAGTAGAGATAGGAGGTCAGATAAGGCCTAGAATCGAAAGAATAAACTATGAATCAAAGGGGGTTCAGGTGACGGCGGGTTAGGGTTAGGGGGAGGTTGAGAGAGAAGAGAGGAGGAAGGGATTTAGGGGCAGCTAATTTGAGAGAATGAGTAGGGTTTGAGGGTTATGAGTTAATTAAAAATGGTAAGAAATATCCTGGACCGTTGATCTTAGAGATCAACGGTCAGGATTCAATATGGGGGTTGGGCGAGTTTAAGATTTGGGTTATTGGGTTGGGTTATGGATATTGGGTCAGGGTTATGATTTAATTGGGTTGGGGTAGTAATTTGGGCCAAGGTCCGAAATTAAAGAGGCTATATGTTAAATACCCAATTAATTTGATAAAATAATTTATAAAAAATAGCTAATAAATGATAAAAATGCTTTTTATGTATAAAAAATGATTTAAAACAATCACTTAATATTATAAGAATATAAAAGGTCATTTTCTTATAAAACAAAGTAATTTTGCCCATATGATTGCAAAGTTATTGCAATTATAACCTAAGAAAAATGTAAATACGACTGTTCAAGAAATAGTTAAGTTAAATATAAATATAAATGATAAAACTAAGCGATAAAATTATCATAAACCATTTGTGATGCAATCAGTAATTATTTATGTAATAGAGCTACTGGGAAAAATTAATTAAAATCCTTTTAAAAAATGCAGAAATTATGGAAAAATATTAATTGATGTCCATGCATTGTTTTGAAGATATATATGCATTTTTGAAAATAATATAGGGAAAAATTGGGTATCAACAATGCTGAGTTTGATTCGGCCCCAAGCATTTTGCTATGAGGTCGCCATACGTCCTCTTGTACAAGTCGTTCTGGATGATGTTGTATCTGGATGCTTGCATCCAAAGTTGTTTGGCTTCTTTTGGTTAAACGAACCTTTGTTTAAACTAATTTTAAATATAAATCTTTGGTTAAACTAATTAATTTTATATACGAGGGGTTAAGCCTAGTTAACAATAATAACTTCATATCTATAATCGGTCTATGTGGATAATGTTGAACAGTTTCGGAAAAGAATAATGCAACGTGTATGTAATGTTTCAATGGAAATAGTGGGAGAGGAATATCAAGCATATAAATAACAATAAATGACATTAATGTAAATAAGGAGAATGATTCACTCAATATTGAATGAGGTGGATGATTCTTCATTTTGACAACAATCAATGACAGATAACTATAAGGATATTGGAGACTTTCTCGGATCTGATGGGAAAAGTATAGAATAATCAACAAAACGAAACTCTTTAGAAAGGTGATATTTGTATTTATCTAGAGAGAGCCTGGTTTTCAAGAGTGTTCTTATCAGAGAATATTACATCACTTTTACTTTGTCTCTCTTTCTATTTGTAGGGACACACCCCCAATTAACCCTAAAAGTACAAATACAAAGAATATCCTACGGAATATTCTCTTAAAGATCCTATTGCTAAACTAGTCGTTACTACATTTTTATTGTTCCTTCTAATACTTGACATCGACAATGATCGGCTACTCGACGATGAGTCTCATTGGTTACTAGTCGACCTCGGCCAAATTACATTTGGCATCATCACTTTGCATCGAACACCCTTAGACAAATTTTGACCTAGACATAAAGGGGGCCTCAAATACTTATACACGTAATATTAAGTTAACCACTATTGAAAAAAAAAATAGTTGATCTTACAACAAATCCACATAAGTACTTATCTTTGTATATTCTGAATTAAATAAAACTCCGAGTTCAAGAGTAAGATATGACATGATGTGAATAAATATAGGTAAATCACTTACATTTGGAAAAGAATTAAAACATCATAGTAAAATAAAATACTAGTATACACATGGGGTTGATTATTTAAAAGGAAATTTATGCATTGCTTGAGAGGGTGGGAGAAAATGTCTAGGGTCTAAAGTTGGAGAGGCTAGTTGGTTTTCCACAAAAAGTTTGATGGGTGGATAGGGAATGATTTTCATCCAATTTCACAAATATTTTTATATAAGTGATGTTTTTCTGTTTGTTTTAGTGCAAAATGAAATTCCTTCATTCTAACTAAATTAATTGAAATTTTATTTAATATATGCGATTTCAAGTATATACTCAAGAGAACTATTAAAAAATCTTCTTTTTGTAAACAAAAATGAGAATTTTGTGATATTTTACCTAACATTTCTCATAGATCAAAGAGCACAAAAAAACCTACTTTCAGACATAAACAACATAGAAAACTTGCACAAGAATGATATTTTGAGTTAATGTCAGTACTAGTCCTATATTTTACTTTCACAATTTTCGTACGTTAACACATGACTAACATTATTTATTCATACCCTTATAGTTTAGTAATCATATCATTATTGGATGGTAAATATTTTTCACATTTAATGTTTATATCAATACAAATATTAAAATATTTGAGATGTATCTTAACATGTATTATTGTTATTATTATCATTTAGTGATATATAATTAATCCATTTTCGTTTATTTTTATACTTAATTAGAACAATAAGACTTGATTAGTATAAATAGGGGATGCAAATATTTAATTCCTGGTTGAATTGCCATTTGCCACTGCCAATGCTACAGTGAGTCAAAAGAGGTTTGGATATTTTCTTTATTCATTTGTGAAAAATATCCGAACCCAATATATCATATTTTGTGGACACGCTTTCTTCGTTAACCCAAAACTTGCACGTGCGTTGCTAAACCGCACGTGTAAAACACATTTTATGGAAATATTTAATTAAGGGAAAAAGATTAAATACGTTACTAAAAATAACAATAAAGAATAAAGAATTAACATTAATAATTAATGAAAAGTACAAGTATAACCTACTTTACTTCTTCCCTTTCTTCTTCCTATTGCGCAACTCAGATCACAAAGGGCTGAAGGTTTCTAATTCTCTGATACCTTTTACGTTTTATCTTTAATTATTTAATATGTGTGTGTGCGCTCGAGCAGATGGCAAAATTTTATGTTTTTTTTTTGTTGTTGTTGTGAATTTTAGACAGTGAATCTTGTGTGTGTTTATGTAGGAAATTTGAGGAAGGAGATCTGATGTACTTGCTTGTGGATCTTAATTATTCGGGAGATCATGATCGCCGTAGAGCATAAAGGTATGGCTTTTTTATTTTATTTTATTTTATTTTTTAATATGGGTATTTAATGCTGTTATGTTTTATGTGTGTGGAATTTGCCATGGTGGGATCTCGACTTTTCAGAAATTATGGGGTTGAACTGAAGGATAGGAATTGTGGGTTTCGTGTGTATTTTTTGAATGCAATGAATAAGCATTTGATTCACCGTGGTTTTTGGTTTTGAATGGATGTGAAAGAGTAAGTTTTTGATCATGTAGTGCTATTGGTGTTTCTTTTCTTACTTTTTATGAAGATAATACATGCAATGTTATTGTTGGGGAAAGATTAGGAAGACTTTAAGGTTGAATAATTGGTTACCGAACTTTTTTTGACAACAGTGGTCGGGGACAGCGTCCTTTCTAGTTTGTACTATTCTACCGACTACCTGCTACCTCCCACCGATTTAGGCAGATCACCTAGTTTTTTGCTGTCTCTGTTGATATTTTGCTTCCCCCTTTTTTTAATGGGAGTTTATGTTGGAACTTAGAACTGTAAGTTTTAGTGCTATTTGACTTTAAAGTTTAAATGGACATACATAATGTTCTTCCAAACCTATCAAAGAACAATGGTTCTTTCATTTTGGAGATACTATTTTGTCGAGAGAAGTTGTTATTTGGCTAGGTTATTCCATTGTCAATTGTTGGAGTAAATATAATATTGCACTAAATCCACAACCCGGAGGGGAAAAAGCAACTACACCTCAATCCAGTCTGTTATATGAATCTTCATTGACCATATTGTTCCAGTTAGGGGGGGCATTCGGTACTTCGGTTCGGTATTTAAGAATTTCGGTTCGGTATTCGATTTATCAATTGTGTATACCAAATACCGTACCAAAATATTCGGTACGGTTCGGTATTTCTTATTTTGGTTCGGTACGGTTTCGGTTTAAACCAAATCTATGTTATAAGGCTTGTGCCTATTCAAATTTGTAGCTCTTAGGGTTGAAAAGATACGTTTCAACTTTTGAAACCAATACAACTAGTACTATTTACTAGCATTTGACTAAACACGGAGGCAATGCAAGGAAGCATCTTATAATACCATTGGCTAATAAAAGAAGAAAAAGTTGCACCTAAGTATTACAACTTGCACATAAAAAGCAACAATTCCTTTTATGCCTCTACTATAAAGTCATACTTTATCCTAAAGCAAAAAAAAGGATAGTTGAACAGTTCATTCAAGCTCAATGCCAAAGATAGTTGATTGCCTATACAATATACACTTTTTATCTATGCTCCAATTTCTAGAAGTTCTTAATCTGCTTGGTGGAACCTTGCTAAAGCCTAAGGGTAAGGAATTAGGGAATTAGGGGTTTTAGACTTTTGAGGTGTGGGCTTAAAGTTATTGGGATAAAAAATAAAAATAAAGTTGGGCTTGGACTAAACTATTTCGGTATTTGCCCCCAGGGCCTAGCTCAAGTGGCAAAGGGTGGTGGATTTGTGTCTTAGGTCACATGTTCAAGCCCCCACACCATGCAAAGCAAAGCCTGGTGTTTAAGTTAAGAAGAGTAGAGGGGCGGGCCCATTATCCACCGAGTTTCGAAGGCTGCGGTTGGTCCAAAGGATCGGCCGCAGACGGATTTCTCGGTCATCCAAAAAAAAAAAAAAACAACTATACCGAAATATCAAAAACCCAATACCTTATACCGAACCGAAATACTGAAAAAACCGAAACCGAAATACCAAATTAGTTCGGTTCGGAATTCGGTTTTTCGGATTTTATGCCCACCCCTAGTTCCAGTTAAGCTCATTTTAGATAAATATTATATAAATTAAAAATAAAAAGTACTACACATTCTACTGGCATATAAGTCTCTCATATGACTAAAAGACTCCTAGAAAACACTGGATCTAAAGTAAATGTATTACTATAGCTAAAATATATTCCCAACTAATTAGTATCGTGTATACAGATCGTTTTCTTCCATTATGCCCTATTTTCCGCTAGATTTGCATGGATTCTCTGGAGATTGTAGGTCTTATGTGATTTTAGGTCTACCTCATCCCCATCAATACCTTTGCTTTCACACTCATAGACTGGTGCATCCGAAAGTCGATATAGGACACTATCAAACCATCTCAATTAACCTTCTCTTATTTATTCTCGAAGTGTGCTACTTGCACCTTCTGGTGAGCATGACCATTTTTAATCTTGTCTAATCTTGTATGACTGCGCATCCTTCCTATCATCTGGATCTCCTTGACTCTCATCTTATGGTTATTGTTTGCATTTGGGCACCACAATCCTATCTAATCTCATTTCAACTTCAATCATGCATATATTTAGTCTTACGCTGCTTATTCTAAAACCCTTATCCTCGGGAGGATCCTTGCTGTTTTCCTATTTTTTGAGCTGTGATTCTTGGTTTAAAAGGTGATTTGCTGGGATTTAAATCTTACCTTATAAAAAAAGATGATTTGCTGGGATGAACTGGTTAACAGTTTACTTGAATGTGATTTAATGGCAATTTAGAACTAACGTGTTAGTGCACTTTTGGGACCTGAAGTTCACCGTTACGTGAAAATAAAAAGCTCTAGCAAGTTCCTCCCCCACCCCCACTCCCACCCCCACCCCCATCCCCAAAGAAAAGGAAGAAGCCATTGACCCCCACTATATTGGCAACTGGTAAGCGTGTTTGTTATTTTGCAAACAAACCCTTGAACAGAGGTTTCCAGATGTAAATTTTTCATTTTCTGAAATACCTCCTTTACTGGAAATCTGCTAGTAACATTCTATATGTGCTTGCTGTAAGTAATTAGCTGGAAGTGATCCCTTTTCTTTTTATAAATTTTCTAGTACTAAATGCCAACTCTTACTTGTGTTTCCAATGATAGACCAACTAACCACCTGTCATCTCACAGAAAAAGGACCAGTGAATAGGCTTTTTTTTCATAAGTAGGACCACTGAACAAAGCTATACCTTTTGGAAAATATGAACTTATAAAATTTGCCTCCCAAGAGACTTCTTGATCCACACAAGCTTCTCGTTTGGGGTAGTTGATAGCGATTGATGATATACATGTTTTATTGGGTATGAGGAATAAACTCGCGATCATTTCTGCAATCATATCACTTGATGTCCAATCCTTCTACTCCATGACTAGTTGAGTTGTACCACCTGCCCTCAGAGAAAAGTCAGTGTCCCAGTATCACATTCTGATTTATGTGTGGAAGCAAAAGTAAGCTTGAGACTTGAGTTACCACAAATGCTATAGTTACCCCCCTTTTAGTTTTTAATTTATGGAACTGGTTGTATTTTCTCTCTCCTACGTTCACTGCATGAAGCAAAACTCCATTGTTGAAGGAAAATGCTTATTTGAGAGGTGAACAGAGTGTCCTTTTGCATACAGCAGAGTGTCTCCTCTTAAAAGCCAGAGATCTTACCTTAATAAAAAAATTCAAAACAAAAGCCAGAGCTTCTGGACTGTAAAAGCTTGAGAGGAGCTTTGCCATTCTAGTCCATGAAGTCTGTTAAAAATAAGCATCAAAGAAGTCGCATGGTTCTCATGTACCTAAGTTATAGACTAGTAACTGGTTCATTTGAGAAGTAGTTTGATTGCCTTTTATAGTAGTTAGGGCTGCTACCTTAAGGAGAAAAGCTGCATATCTGCATTAACATTTAACTGGAACTTTGGCACGGCGTCTTAGTCATCTGACTGTTCAGCACTGTTTTGTGTATCTAAGGACCATACAATAAATAACGGACAAGCTGCAATGAGATTTAAGTTTTTAGTCCTTTGTTATAAGTCAGTATGTTGTGTTTATTTAAAAATCTTCGTTTGGGTTTGTTTGATTTTGTGGCAATTATGTACTTTGGAATTTTTAATTTATTCATGTTTGTGAAACACTTTCATTAGTACCTATGTGATGTATTTGTTATTTATCCTTGGACTGCAGATACTATGCATACGAACTGTGAGGCATCCGTAAGATGCCTCCACAATGCAGGCTATCCCGATAATCTGCATTACAGTAGGACCACTGTCAAAGTCTTACCAGAGCCTAGTGATGGCGCCTATATTCATCCAGGTGGGGAAAGCTTGGACGGCACCTTGAGTGGTGAATCTATTGACTCTTCAAAAGAATCGCCAAACCACACTGTTTATCAGCATGGGTTTGGTTTATGGTCAGCCTTTTATCCTAACTCAAATATGCATCTGCGCTCCGTGAATGCTATTGAAAGCCAGATCTTTCCATATCCAGTGGATAACCACTACCATTATAGCCTATTAAACATGTTCCCTCAAAATTATCAGTATGATTATCGGTTCCAAGATTTTCAGTATTTTGTTGTTATTGACTTTGAGGCAACATGTGATAAGGAAAAGAATCCTCACCCTCAGGAGATAATAGAGTTTCCATCAGTAATAGTCAGTAGCACGACTGGCCAGCTGGAAGCTTGTTTTCAAACTTACGTGAGGCCAACGTGCAATCAACTATTGAGTGATTTCTGCAAAGATCTGACTGGTATCCAGCAAATTCAGGTTGGTTGCAAGTTTTGATTTGCTACCTATTATAGGATTTCGTCTGGGATGGATGAGAGTTTTAACAAAATAATGGAAGAACCTTGGATAAGCATATTTTTAAACATGTAGCTTACTATCCTTCCATATTGTGAAGATTGACTTAATTTGATGGGTTGAAGTTGGGAACTATCTGCTAGTAGTTGTGTTGTTCATTTGCTCATTGATTGCTTTTCTAGCTTTATTAGTATAAAAAAATTATAAATAACTAGAGCAACAACAAAGAAAACTAAGATTTTTTACAGAATTTGTGGAGGTACTCTCTCTCCTGTGCGGGAATATGTGTTGCAGCTTGCAAGGTTAAATGAGCAATCATGAAATGGAGTAGTTGTATTAGAATGCTATCATTTGTTATGTCGGAAATTTGAAATGGCCAACATGTGGTTTGAGATGTATACTCCATATGGCTATTAGATTTTTGAGAAGTGAATGATAGATTTTGGTATATTGATTCGGTTATGTGGTGCAAATGATTGAACTTTTAAATTTATGATATCAACTTCACCCCCCTGTGATGTGTAGTATCTTATTCATGGTTTTAGACAATATAGAAGGGTGTGTCTCTTAATACAGCCTTTGCTACCTATGTGCTTGTGATTACCAATTTTTTTTTACCACCATTGAAGAGATTAATCTAACTAGATCTAAAAAAATGAGTTCGTAAGATGAGGTGCATACGGCCAAACTCCTAAGAGAACACTAGTCTTTCTTGAATTTAAGGTGATTAAGTTTCGTCCATTGCTAGGCATGTTTTGTTCCAATCTGACTTAAGTATTTCGATCTAGTTTTTGGACACATTTCACCTCAAGCAGGTATGATCCTTATTTTCATTAATAGAATTTTTTCAAAGGAAGTCGTGAGAGAACCCTGGTCTGTCATAGAATTGAGTTTTCTAAAAGGAATGTCTTACTGAGGTTTGAACAATGGTGCTCATGGATTTGTCCTGAAGTTGACGGCTGTAAACAATAAATATCTAGCAAAATCATTGATTGCTAAGAAAACATTCTGCAATATATTAATATTAGAAACAGGAATAATAAATTAATATAAGAAAACTTGTTACTAAATCTCCTTGGTTAAAAAAAAACTAGTTACTGAATTTGAACAAGAAATTTTGAACTGCACTTTTGCATCTGCATCAGAAACTTGATACGCACGGCGTTTTAACTCCAATGACATGGTTTTCACTTCATATAATTTACTTAATTACAGTATGTTTTAAACTTCCTATACTCGTGTGTGTATATATATATATTTCTCATATTTTTTCATCTGTGCCTTTCTTTGCTTAAAGCATTCGCTTGAATTGGTTAAAGAATAATGCAGTTTTTAAGGACAGGCTTGGAGTTTGGAGTATCTTTTCTATTGAAACTTATTGTGCTGCACCTTCTTTCTTGAGTAGGTTTGACCTGTTTTGTGAATATTGGCCAGTCTATTGCTACTTTGCTACTTTCGGTGCGTTTAAATGTTGTAACAGCTGAGTCATGCAAGGTTGAATTTTTTGTCTTTGACAGGTTGACAGAGGAGTTACTCTAAGTGAAGCCCTCCTTAGGCATGACAAGTGGCTTGAGAAGAAAGGGATAAAGAATACCAACTTTGCTGTTGTCACATGGTCCAGTTGGGATTGCCGTGTGATGTTGGAATCAGAATGCCGATACAAGAAGATCAGGAAGCCTCCGTATTTCAACCGGTAGGTTTATATTCTTATTTTTATCTGTGTTCTAAAGTGGAGCACTTTTTCTTTGGGTTAACATAAAAAACGTATTCCAGATGGATCAACTTGAAGGTTCCTTTCAAAGAGGTTTTTGGAGGTGCAAGGTGCAATTTGAAAGAGGCGGTCCAAATGGCTGGCCTAGCATGGCAGGGCCGTCCACACTGTGGTCTTGATGATGCAAAAAATACAGCCCGCTTGCTTGCTTTGCTCATGCACAGGGGTTTTAGATTCTCTATCACCGATTCTCTGATGTATCAATCTGGTGATGAACCCTCTACATGGAAGCTACCCCCAGATCACCCATCGTTTCCCTCTTATCAACCTCAAAAGACGAGGGACATGCCTCCAGGATTGCAAAATCATCAGCCTTACTGTTTCTGTGGAGTAAGGAGCAGCAAAGGGATGTTCCGGAAACCAGGTCCAAAGCAAGGAAGCTTATTCTTCGGGTGTGGGAATTGGACTGCTGCTAGAGGTGCCTGTTGCCAGTATTTCGAGTGGGCCTTGTCCTGAAGGACCAGAAAAAACTACGTAACTTTATTCAGCCGAATCATCATCATCTCTCTCTCTTTCTCGCTTCTCTCTCTATGTAAAAAGTGAAACGAAAAGACTTGGTTGATGACTGTTTGAGGAAGTGAGTCTACACTTCTCTTGTGGAGATCTTCACTTGCTACCAAAGTAAATATGGATAGTTCAATCAAACCCATTGGTTTCCAGTTAATGTTTATGAGGGGTAAACTTAGGAAATGAAAGATGGAATGATCCAACCATTTTAAAACTGACTTGTTGACAGTGATTGAACTCTGTGGAGATGAGTAATGGTGTAGTCAGAAGCATGCATTGACATGCCCAGACATGTTTTATTGTGTTAAAAATAACGTGTGAGCATTTGCTATTCAATGGGAATGACAGCAGAGTTGCTTGCTCATAATTTCTCCTTATACCCCCTCCCTCACCCTTTATTTCTTTTCTAAACTTGACTTGTATATTGGACCTGGAAGTGTTGTGCCTTAGCGGACCTCAAATTATTCAAGATTGAATTTTGTAGTAATTTCCAGTTTTCTTGAAGATGAAGTAAGTGCCAATAGGAACTAGCCTTGGTATGTGTCTGAGCGAAAAAGTTGAAGCAGCCGCATATGTGTAGTCTTCTTCTTTCATCAGTTCTCTGTCTTTAATGTAAATTTGCTTAGCCTTTCCTCGAATAGAATAATCATTTGAGGAATATTTTCATTCTCCGTAAAGGCTTTAATATCTTTGACAAACTTATGTAACTTACATTTGGTTATCATTGGCCATCAAGATTTTATCTACTCTTTTTACTCATATGTTGTAGTTTATTTTATTCGACCAAACTAGCTATTGACCCCGTGCGCACTTGCTTGCTTCTCGTCTATTAGCCACTTTATGTTTTCAGACAAGATTACCAGAAAAGGTACCAAATACCAGCTGGATGATGGTCGTTGCATCTTTCAAAAGCTTTTTTTTTTTTTAATTCATATCGCACACGAATCAAAAGCATTTCTCAGCCCTGATAAAATGCAATTGAATGCTTTGACATCTTTTTCCCACCTTAATTGCCCAGCAAAACAGTGAAACGAGTAAGAACTGCAGAGGATAGAGGCTTCAATATCTATAGATTGAACAATTTTCACTTAACTGTCCGACAGTGGTGACCGAATAAAATTATAGCCCCATTTGCAAAATAAGACAAGTTTGGACATCCGAGTAATTTTGCCACTGCACCTCAAATGTAACAGTTTTGTACTCGATACTTTCCCATCATGTTAAAGTTTTAAGGTCTTATTAAGAAACAAGCAAACAAAGGTCATAATCACCTCTTTCGAAGTAATCTAGTGTAGGAAATTCAATAGACTTGCTACTAAATAAACAAACCATACACTTTGCTTTTATCAAAAATCTTAGTTTAACAGCAAAATTGTAATTCCAAAAAACTCGTAATACATAAAGTCTGGAGGGCAAAATACCACAGCATATAACTCATCTACCTAGGTAAGACAAAGGATCTAAGAATCAGCAATAGTGACCTCAACCTCAACACCAGGTTCAATGGTGATTGAGGTGATTTGTTTGACAACATCTGCAGAGCTGAAAAGGTCAATGACTCGCTTGTGGACACGCAGCTCGAATCTGTCCCATGTATTTGTACCTGAATGAAGGAGAAGATTAAACTTTTTGATGAAAATAATTTCTCCAGAAAATAAAACTCCTCAGATACACAGCTTTTTATTGATAGAATCACAAATCAACATGAAACAAAATTAAAAGAGGCAATACATGAGGCTACGACTCCATAGATTACTTAATGTTCTCTTCTAAGACCTAGAGAATGAGCATTAAAATAAAGAAACTAGTGGGGCCTGGGGGAATCAAAACCAACCAGCAACCGAAACATCACGGGAGGAAGACAACAAAAAAAGAGCCTGGAATTTTATTATGAGTAGATGTAATGGAAATGTGACTTGTAGGTATGGGTTAAGAGAGATTTTTTTTGAGGGGGTGGGGGGTCCCAATGCATGCCTGACATACCGTTATGTCGGGGGCTCAAATGTAGTTGAGTAAAAGGATGTCAAGTGATTGATTGTTCGATCCAAACACTGTTCATGCTTTCAAACTCTTACCACCAGTGTTGTAAGCACCCACTCTTATCCAGCAATTAAACTTTCGAAAAAAAAGTTCTTTGTTAAGGACTTTGGAACACAAGTTTATATTCTATAAAACCACTTGCTAGAAGAATAAGTCTCAGATGTAAGACTACAGACTAGCCTTCCAAATTACCCATTTAAAATAGTTCAGACTAAGTTGACAGATGAACAAAATACTCTCTCCTATTGATACAAGAATCTCTGGATTGGATTCAGAATCAAATATCTCCAGTTAAAATTATGTTATTTCAGAGAGGAACAAATATGCATTAAAAAATATGAAAAGGTAGTGTACCTTCACCACAAGGAGACTTTCTAGTGGTAATGTTAAGGACCTTTGTGGGCATCCTCACAGGTCCCTTCACCCTGAGCCTCTTATCCTTGGCACCACGAACCAAATCAGCACACACTACATGTTTTTAAATCATGTCAAAGAATAAGAATGTATCTCTTAATAATTTATACAAACACAACCATAAGTAAACCATATATGAAATTTCAAACCACAGCTCTCACTGCAAAAGTCATTCCCAGCTGAAACACAATGCTCCAAAATCTACTTTTACCAAAAGTTACAAGATATAGGGTACATTTCTTCAAGGTAGAGATACTAAAATTCATCGTCTTTAAACATATTAACTAGTTCTACTTTAAGCATTTGTAAGTCCAACCATAAATCAAATCTACACACAAAAATTTATTAAATACCAGATACCAACAAAATGCAGCTTATGACCTGTACCAATGAGTAATGAAATCAAATAACAGACATAGGGATTCATACAGCAAGGTCACGAGAAAATGCCCATTTAAGTCCATTCAACAACTTTCAAAAATTGAAACAAATTGCTTTAAAATCTGCTTCTGACTACCACATGAGCTCAACACCATCAGTTGATTTGTTAGAGAACAATGTTTCTCAAAATAGACACACTGATACAAATTCAATTACTCTATTCACATCAAGTCCAGGCCAAAAACCAAAACCATAAACGCTAAAAATTAAATCGTCGAAAAATCAGATACTCATGACATTGGAAAACAATAGATGTAAAAGAAGCATAAAAGGGGAAACCTTTCTCGAGATTCTTAACATTTTTGGAGGAAAGAGTGATCCTAATCTTGTGAATCTGCTCCTGTGGCTCCTCTAGACCTGGCTTGGTTGGCTTCATTGCTGCATATGCTGCCATCTTTCTGCACACAAACACAAAAAGAAATCCATTTCTCCATCAAACACACACACACACAAAACAGATGTTTATTTTCTTAGAAAGCAGATGAGAAATTACATACCAGAGAGTGGAGAGAAGAAGCTCAGAATTATGCAACGGAGACTGACTACTGCTGCCGCTTCAACTTCTCTTTCCAAAGGCAATAGGAGGCTTTTTGTGAGTACTCCGTCTGCTTTATATACCTAAAACCTAGCTAGGGCTTTATTTTCTTCTGGACTTTGGAATAGAAAACGATAGTCCATTATATCGAGATTAGTTTAAAAAATAGTCCTTTAAATATCATTTGAGCAATTTTAGTCCTTTATGTTTATGAAAAATAAACACTTTTTTTCCTATATAATTAGGGATGGCAAGCGGTGTCGGGCGGGTTCTCTTATGCCCCGCAAAACTTCAATCCGCCCCGTCCCATCCCGCATAGCTCTTTTAACCCGCCCCACACCACACCCGCGTTCATCCGCCCCACAACTTTTTTTTCCTTTCTAATTTGTCTTGTTTTATTTTTGCGATCAGTGAACGCGGGATCAACATGTACACACGCGTAGTCAGATTAAATATTTTACCATCTTAATTTATTTCAATCAGAAGTAGCGAGTAATTTTCTCATTTTCTGTTATTGTTCAAGTTTTTTTGTATTATACTTATCCGTCAAGTGACCTCATTATTTTTATCATAATGGAAGAACATTAATTTATAGTGTATGAGATTGGATTTGCTAAAATTAAACTTTTTAACTCCTTTTCAATTGTGTGACAAATGAGTATTTAAACTCACAGTCGCACTCGCACCCGCGAAAAAATATTTATTTTTTAGTTTAATCCGCCCTGCACCGCCTCGCACCCGCATATGTATAGACCGCACCGTCCCGCATATGTCAAAACCTATCCCGCCCCGTATCAGTACCGGCCCATTGTCATCCCTATATATAATATTTAAACATATTATGATAATTATCTTTAATTGAATCGTAAAAAACAAATTGAAATATCGCCCTTGAGTGTAAAATACACTTGTACTGAGTACTTATCAATATGAATGATTAAGAAAAACGACTGAACAAGTTGATGAATGAATGTTTTCATATTTGAAGAAACAGTAACTCATTTGTTTTTCCCAAATATATTTTCCATGTAATTTAAAAGTCTATTTGATCTATTTGATCTCTTGTTTGTAAATAATTTTCATGGATCAATTCACCAAGTAGTCTAAGGCCCTGTTGTCAATAAAAAGTAAAAATAAAAATTCAATTTTTTTTAAAATGAATTTGTCCATGAAATTTTGCAAGTTTTTGAAAAAATTTCGAAAATGAGTTTTTTTTTTAAAAAGAACTCTTGTTTCCACACTCACAAAAGTATAATATTTTTTCACGTGAAATGCATGTCCAAACATAATTTCAAATTTCGAATACTATTTTTCAATTTAATTCCGATACTACTTTTTTTTTTCTTTAAAATAGCACAATTTATGTCATGTCCAAACGCCTGCTAAGTATCTTTCTCTAGCAACCTCAACCTTATAGTTTTAAAATAGTTATACATAACACGGGGAAGTAGAAAAGAAACGGAGTATATAATGGAGGTTATGAATAGCTAATAGTGGTGCTTGAGAATGTTAAAATATTCGGTGTATTACATTCCTTTCCTCGGTTTACCTGCTCTACCCTTTGGCCGCGTGTACTTTTGGTTTATTTATCAAAATCTAAATTTCCCATTACCTCACACTCCCTGGAAATTATTCAAGTAGAGAGCGCAATGAGGCGAATTGGATGTTGAGCAAGGCATGGCAAATCGTAAACAGGGTTAGGCGCGAGAATAAGTATACGGGATTGTATAGGTTGAAACAATTCTTTTGAAAATAAAAAACAAGAGTGAGGCAGAGGCATGTTAAACGAATATTAACAAGTTTTAGCTCGTCAATTTAACAAAATAACATTGTAAAAGGGAAAAGATAAATAGAAAAGCTTAAACGTGGTAGGATGAATTTATTCCCGACTGGTAAAAATAGAGAATATCGCAAAGAGGGTAAGGCAAGACGGGCCAAAAATTTTAAGGGATGAAGGCAATCCCCTCTCCTTGCCTTCTCACTATTAGACCCTTATGATTTCTGAAATATCATTATTTTTTACTTGATTTCGCTAAAAATCCTTGAAAATGATCCACTAATGCTAAAAGATTTTTAAAAAAATTAGGCTGAATACATACGGAGACACTTAAAGTTGGCACGATTATTCATTTAGACACCTAAACTCGAGGGTGTTCCTATGAACACTTATACTACTCGAAACTTATTCCAATTAAGCACTTATTTGACAATCAGCCAAACTTACAAAATTTGTGCAATGCACTCGCTGCTGACGTGGAGAATGACGAATAAAAAAAGACATTATTTTGAGTAAAAAAAAAGGAAAAACTATGGTGTTCTTTACTATTTTCATGTGTGTTCTTGTTCCAGGCACGATTTTAATCCAAAATTTTAAGAGAAACTCCTCCAAATTTGTTATAATTTCAGCTAAAGATTCCCCAAGACGACCCAAATATTAATTTTCCAAACTTTCATCAAATCAAGTAACCCATTTTAAACCTTCAAGCTTTTTAAAGACCCCATTAATGGTGTTTCGATTTGAAATGAAGAACTTGGACTCATTTCAGTTTTAATCAATAGGGGGTACTCCTAGATAAGAGTGACGACTGGAGATGGGTGGGGTGAAGAGAAGAGTTCGGCCATGGGGGTTAGAGATGGGGGAGCTTAGCAACGGCTGGTAGTGGAGAGAAAGAAGAAAAAGAAGAAGAAGAAGGAGGAAATAAATCAATGGGGAGGCACAACAATGGTGAAAGTGGAGGAAGCAATGGTGGAAATGGTGGTGGAGAAGAAGAAGAAGAAGAAGAAGAAGAAGAAGAAGAAGAAGAAGAAGAAGAAGAAGAAGAAGAAGGAAATTAAAAAAAATCTGTTTTTGGGGTCTTCACGCGCCTATATTGGGTGAAACTCACTTTATGTGCCAACTAAGCAAGAAGTGCTTAATTAGAATAAGTTTCAGGCAGTATAAGTGTTCAATAGGAACACCCTTGAGTTTAGGTGTTTAAATGAATAATCCAAATATCCTGTTTTTTGCATTGTTCATGAACAATTTAGTACCAGTTCTTTTTTTCACTTCAACTGATGTACTTTCAGTATCATTTGCTTTCGTTAAAACTTTTTAGTTGAATTGCCCCCAAAATAAAAGGGTGGGGGAAAGGTGCACCCGGTCGATACAAAGTTGGATAAGCCTACAATATCTAGATCAACATCCGCATCTGTTTCTCCGTCAATCATCCCCGTCTCTGCTTCTGTGTCTACTTTCATCTGCCTATTTCTGGAGCAACATCTGTATCAGAGCTTTGCTTCTGGTTATCTTCTAGAGTTGGAGATTCTTCCTGAGATATGGTAACGGTAGCAAGTCTCGTGTCTGTATCAATCGGAGCAACTAATGCTTCAGGATCAGCTCGCCCCGCTTCATTGTCCATCTCACTTAATGTTGTTGCGATCTAGCCATAACATTACAGGATTAGACCAAAAGAACTGTTTTAAGGACAGAAAATGGGAGGTCTAATGAACTAGAAAAATACACATATATTTACTTAAAAATGAACTAGAAAATACTCCAAAGTATGAATACAAAGAAAATCAGATTTTTAGCAAATTAAGGATAATAACCATTAGTAAAGTACATCAAGACCAAAACAAATATATTTTAGCATCTATAATTCTAATAATGATATGATACAACTTATTTGGATTACCCTAGAATCAATATTTTAATTATGCGCCAATAACATGAGGTGATCCTTGTTGTCGATACTGTGTTAAAACAAACTGTTAGAAGAAATAGAAAATCTGTAAATGATATGAAATATTATGAGTCCACAATTTCCTTGTGCGTCCTTAAGGAATTTTAACCCCCTCACAAGTTGCCAAGGTAATGGATTAAATCCTCCCAGGATGAAACAGAATAAACCTTCCTGCAACAGTGGCAATACAAATTGCAGGATACCAACGAACTCAAAGAACGGAGCAAAATCACACTTACAAATTTGAGAGAGAGACTGCGAAGTAGAATGCAATATTTTTCAGAAGGAAATTCTGGATTTTCAGTAAGTGAAAAGGAAGTCATGCCTCAGAATTTATAGGCAGTATGTGATGTCTGTTCAGGAAGAGGTGTCTATTCATAAGGGAAAGGCAGCATTTGGATTATACGTTTAAGTTAAATCCGTTAATGAACTGACTGGCATTTAACTAATTCTTAAATAATTAATTAAATAACTTTTGTCCAAAAATAATCTTATCGATCGATCATTTGACAAATCCAAATCCAAAGCCGAAGCCGAGCCGAGCGATGACGACGGCGCGAGAGTTCATTCTCTTCAACTCCTTTTAAGAGCTCTAAGAAGTGATTCTATATTTATACATACAAGTGTAGTTGTCTTTCACCAATGTGGTACAAAGTTCATGACAAAACTCACTTGATTCAAATTTTCATTTCCCTCCATTTTATTTCCCACCATTTTTCAATTCACACTCCTTGTCTTTAAAGCCCAGTGACTTTAAAATCCAACAATCATTTCCAAATGTGACATATATGTTGCTTGGTACCATGGACGTCTTCACAAGTAGGCAGGTTTAAAATGGATGATGTGATATTTCACGAAAGATATAAGTTGTCGTGACGAAGACAGACCATAATGAACTATAAAAAGTGATTAAAATAATTTGTTTTACAATTGAAGTTATATCCTCAGAAATGGTGAGCATTTGACAAATGTGAGTGTCCAATGTTATGGAAGGGTTTTCTCGTTCAGACTGTGTACAAAGCATGTGGTACAGAGGACGTGAAAACGTCCATGGTACCAAGCAACATATATTTGAATTATATTTGAAAACACAATAATTTTGAAGCAACATTTATACACCTGCCCTAGAAAGTGCATTTGACCACCACAATATCCCAACAAATGAATAGAGAGTGGAATGTTAGGCAAGGTCACAATATGTCGGATAGAACATCTATTTAACCTTTGGCATAGGTTTTCATCCCTGAGGGGAGGACACTTATGATGAACACATAGCTCGTGTGCCAATTACTTTCTTTACCCACACACAGATTATGACCCAAAATCATTCTATGCAATAGGTTTAGATCCATGTGCCACTTAATTGCTGATTGGAAACTACAGAGGAAAAATAGTTGATCATGTGTTGTAATCAATTGAAAGCTTGGAATAATTCAAGGGTGTTACGCCAAAACAATTCAAGAAGATGTTTTGTTTAAAAATAGAAGTACACAACTTGTGTTCTAATGCATGATTCTGAACTATCAGCTATATCTATACACCGAGACAAACTATTTCCTAATCTCTTTTTGACAGCAAATGTACCAAGGTGTGTGAGAGGAAGGCCCGTGATCAAGACCAAGTAAAGTGCATCAAGGATGAGAACAGTAGAGTGTTGTCGGATGAGACACTTATTCATCGGAGATGGCAGACTTACTTCCATAAACTTTTTAACGAAGAGGGGGATATGAACATTGTGTTAGGTAACTTAGAACACTCAAAGAGTTGTCGGGACTTTGGGTATTGTAGGCGCATAAAAGTTGAGGAAGTGGAGGGGGCTACACGTAAGATGAGTAGGGGGAGAGTGGACGGGCCAGACGAAATCCCAGTGGAATTTTGTGTGGGTAGGGCGAGCTTGAATGGCTAATTGGGCTATTAAATGTCATTTTTAGGACGAAGAATATGCCTGGGGAATGGAGATGGAGTACGATGATCCTGTTGTATAAGAACAAGGGTGATATTCAAAATTGCAACAACTATCGAGACATCAAGCTACTGAGCCATGCTATGAAAGTATGAGAGAGGGTGGTGGAGCAGAAGCTGAGGAGGATTGTGTCTATTTCAGAGAACCAATTCGAGTTTATGTCGGGGCTTTCAACTACAGAAACTATTAACCTTGCTAGGAGGTTGATGGAGCAGTATAGAGAGAGGAAGCGGGAGTTACATATGATGTTCATCGACTTAGAGAAGGCTTACGATAAAGTGCTGAGGAGGTGTCGTGGCGATGTTTGGAGGTTAGAGGCGTTCCTATTGAATACATTAGGGATATTCAAGACATGTATGATAGATCTAAGACTCGGGTTAGGACAGTGTGAGGTTCTGCGTGTCCTATGATCGACACAATACATTCAAGGAGAGGTGCCGCGGTGCATGATATTTGCATATGACGTTATACTGATTGACGAGACCTAAGGTGGTGTTAACAAGAGGTTTGACGGCAGACCATGGAGTCTAAAGATTTCAAGTTGAGCAGGACCAAAACAGAATATTTAGAGTGCAAATTGAGCAACGTGACTCAGGAAGTGGACGACTTGATTCACAAGTCATTCTTAGGAGAGAAAGTTTCAAGTACCTTGGGTCTGTTATATAGGGGAATGAGGAGCTCGATGAGGATGTCATACACCATATTGGGGCAGAATGGAAATGGAGGCTCGTTCAGGGGTTCTGTGTGATAAGAAAATTATCCATGGAGTTGCTACACTCCAAACGGGCTAGTGGCGAACAATTTTCAATAATTAAAAATGGCTAAACATGAAAAGGTATGCAAAAACAACAAAAAAATAAAACAACCTCAGATTCAAGTTGTCATGTCTTATACAGACCTAATGTATCTCCAAAATAGGGTTTGGATTGGAACTAAGGGAAGGCCTTATTTGGTCTGGAAAGGAACTAGGGGGTCATAGATCAATTATTTGGTCAGGGCCTTCCCCCTATTTTGGAGATACATTGGGTATGTATAAGGCATGACAACTTCAATGTGAGATAAGTTGATTTTTTGTTATTTTTGCATGTTCAACCAATTCTAATTATTGAAAATTGTTCGCCACTGACCGGTTAGAAAATTTTCACTTTTTTCGGAATTTTTTACTTTTTTTTTTCTAAATCAGTGTTTGGACATGAAAATGTCAAATATCTGTTTTAGTTAGAATTTCGGAATTTTGAAAAACTAAGCCTTTTTTTATAATTTTCATTCAAATTATTATTATTATTATTTTCCCCATTTTCACTTGAATTTTCTTTCACTTCATTTCCGAAATTTCACAATTATGTCCAAACGGCTACTTTTGGTCTACCATTGTAATTGAAAACCAAACTAGAGCTGGACGACATGTCTGCTTAGAATTCAAAAGATAATTTGGTCATTTCAGGTAAAATGGAACATCATTGTAGGCTAAAAACAAATATTACTGTAGCTGCTATATAATTTTCGAATGTCTTGACTAAATTGACCTTTGCTTATGTCATTATCTGCCACTACACACTTCTCACAGTAGCTTCGGCTGCCTTACTTTGTACTCCCCCATGAGGACCCCACGTCCCATCCCCACCTAAAGCGTCTCTCACCTTTGCATTTCCCAACCATTCATATGACTGTAATTGTCACTATTTACTAAATTGCATATACCTATATTAATCATTTAGCTTCTGGTTCTGTAATTAGTATATAGTGAACTACCACTATATGTAAGTTATGTGATTACCCTGTTGTTAGTGTTGGTTCAAGGCCTATCTAGCTCGAGGGCCAAAGCTGCATATTACATAGGTTTACTTTATTTTAGAGTTAATTTCTAATATTAGTTTTCATATTTCTCAATTTGTACCAAGTGAAATCATGTATCCTTAAAACTACTTATACATTTAATTGTTATCCGATTTAAAGGGTAAACAGTTTGGCGCCCACTATGGAGCTAATGATAATAGTGATTGTCTAGTACTAATTTTCGTAACACACACTGCTTTACACTTGTTCTTGTAAGCATTTTTTATTCCAAGACCAGCATGTCGAACTCTCAAGAAGTACCCACACACGTCGACAATGACCTTGATTTTCATGGAGAAAACGACAACATAGCCGTCCCAGGGAACGAAGTAACTCAGGTTGACCTCGAGGGAGTACCAGTTGTAGACCCCATCGATGTTAGTTCCCATGTTTCCCTGAATGCAAATTTGGGCGTCGACCCCAAAAATAGCATCCGCAGAGACGTTCGATCAGCCGGTCAGAACACACAGGGTGGCAAACACGGCAGATAAGCCTCCGAATAATATTCGAAATGTTGAAGGCTCAATAAGTCGCAATTGCACAACTCCAAAATCAGAATCATGCACCGAGTAGGGTCGAACCCGAGCCATCACAGGAAGTTGCTCACAGGGCTGAACCAGTGTCGGGGAGGTCAAATGTAAATGAATCCGAGACCGACCCCGCTATCATGAAAATGCTCGAGGAGCTGACAAAGAGAATTGAATCGGGGGAGAAGAATATTGAAGCAAATGACAAGAAAGTGAAAACATATAACTCCCGAGTTGATCAAATTTTGGGGGCACCACCGATTTTAAAGGGTTTGGATTCAAAGAAGTTCGTGCAAAAGGCCTTCCCACCGAGCGTGGCTCCTAAGACCATTCCAAAGAAGTTCCGCATGTCAGAAATTCCCAAGTATAATGGAACTACCGACCCCAACGAACATGTCACTTCTCACATATGCACAATAAAGGGGAACGATTTAGAGGACAATGAGATTGAGTCCGTACTGATGAAGAAATTCAGAGAGAATTTATCAAAATGGGCGATGATATGGTACCATAATTTGCCATCCAACTCCTTTGATTCTTTTTCCATGCTCGCATATTCCTTCGTCAAGGCACACGCCAGAGCCATAAAGGTCGAGACCAAGAAGTGAAACCTTTTCAAAGTGAAGCAGAAAGATAATGAGATGCTCAGAGAGTTCGTATCCAGCTATTGGACGCATCAAAGACACCAGGTGGCCTCAACCTCTACAGACTGATCCGGCCCAGAGAAATCCTAATCGTGCAAGTATCATGATACCCATGGCCATAGAACAGAAGATTGCAGATAGTTGAGGGAGCAGGTACCCTGTTTGTTTAACGAGGGGCATCTTCGAGAATTCTTTAGTGATCGAGCTAAGAATCACTTCATAAATAGGGATGCAAACAAGCAGAATGAACTAGAGGATCCACAACACGTAATTCACATGATTGTTGGTGGGGTCGACATTCCACAAGGACCCATATTCAAGCGCACTAAGGTGTCGATCAAAAGGGAAAAGCAAACTCGGGACTATGTACCAGAAGGGACCTTGTCTTTCAACGACGAGGATGCAGAGGGGATCTCACAACCCCACAATGACGCACTGGTAATATCTGTTCTTATGAATAAAATTCAAGTTAAACGTGTTTTGATTGATCCAGGTAGCTCGGCCAACATCATTCGATCGAGGGTCATAGAACAACTCAGCCTACAGGATCAAATTGTGCCAGCATGCCGAGTTCTTAACGGCTTCAACATGGCAAGCGAAACCACCGAGGTGAAATTATTATGCAGTGAATGTGGCCGGGACCATCCAAGAAACAAAGTTCCATGTGATCGAGGGTTACATGAGGTACAACGCCATGCTTGGAAGTCCTTGGATATATAACATGAGGGCAGTGCCCTTGACCCTTCACCAAGTTCTGAAGTTCCCGGCACCGGATGGAGTCAAAATGGTGTACGGGAGCAACCCGCTGCCAAGGAGATGTTTGCAGTCGACGAAGTGATACCGATATCGGCACTCTCATCAGCAAAGGGATCGGATTTGAAAGGAAAATAGGAGGACAAATAGCAACCACATACACCAGCCTCGACCCAATAGGAGAAGCATAGGACCGACAAGGACGATGACTATTGGATCCCTCGATCCTTCATAATTCCCAATGAATCCGATGCCATCAAGTCGACGGTCGAAGAGCTGGAACAGGTCATACTGATTGAGTATCTAGCCGAACGAAATGTACCGAGCTCAGGAAAAAACTTATTCAATTCCTTTTAGATAACATGGATTGTTTTGCTTGGCCCCATCTTGATATGACAGGGATCCTATTGGAAATCACTACCCATAGACTAATCCTGGACCCGAAGTTCCATCTGGAGAAGAAAAAAAGAAGGCCCCAGTCCGAGGTTAAGCATACATTCATCAAGGATGAGGTAACCAAACTTCTCAAAATAGGATCCATTCGGGAAGTAAAATATCCCGAATGGTTAGCAAACGTAGTGGTAGTCCCTAAGAAGGGAAATAAACTTAGAATGTGCGTAGATTACAAAAAATTGAACAAAGCATGCCCTAAGGATTCCTTTCCTTTTCCTAATATCGGTCGTATGATCGATGCCACGGCCAACCACGAGATTCTCAATGCCTACTCCGGGTATAACCAAATACAGATGAACCCGGAGGATCAGGAAAAAACCTCGTTTATCACTAAGTATGGTACCTACTGTTATAATGTAATGTCGTCCGGACTAAAAATGCTGGTGAAACATATCAACGCCTAGTAAATCGAATGTTCGAAGAACAAATAAGAAAATCAATGGAAGTTTATATTGATGACATATTAGTTAAGTTCTTGCGAGTAGAGGACCATTTAAAACATTTGCATGAGACCGAGTAAGTATAATATAAATCTCAACCCAGAAAAGTGTGCGTTCGGGTTAGCTCGGGAAAGTTTCTTGGCTTCATGGTGTCCAATCCGAGAATCGAGATCAAACCCGGTAAACTCAAAGCTATCGATGATATTACAGTCGTAGATAATGTTAAGGCTGTACAGAGGCTAACAGGGAGCATAGCCGCCCTAGGGAAATTCATTTCGAGATCCTCGGATAGGAGCCACTGATTCTTCTCGTTGCTTAAGAAGAAGAGTAACTTTACATGGACTCTGGAATGCCAACATGCCTTGGAGGAACTAAAGCGATATTTATCGAGCACGCCACTGCTTCACACCCCGAAAGCAAATGAGCAACTTTACTTGTACTTGGCAGTCTCAAAAATAGCGGTAAGTGGAGTCCTAGTCCGAGAAGAACAAGGTATGCAATTCCCTGTCTATTATGTTAGTCGGAGCTTAGGTGAGGCCGAAACCATATATCCACACTTAGAAAAATTAATGCTTGCTTTAGTAAGTGCCTTGAGGAAATTAAAGCCATATTTTCAATGTCATCCGATATGTGTTGTAACAATTTATCCACTTCGAAATATTTTTCACAAATCCAAGTTTTCGGATCGATTGGCCAAATGGGCCATGGAAATCAGCGGGTATGATATTGAATATCGACCCCAAACTGCTATCAAATCTCAAATCTTGGCGGACTTCGTGGCCGACTTCACACCAGACCTCGTACCCGAGGTTGAAAGAGAAATGTTAATAAAATCAGCAACGTCCTTGGGAGTCTGGACCCTCTTCATGGACGGTTCTTCGAACGCGAAGGGGTCCGGGCTGGGTATCATACTAAAACCACCCACGGGTAATGTAGTTAGACAATCTATCAGGACTTCAAAATTAACTAATAATGAGGTCGAGTATGAGGCCATGATTGCAGGTCTCGAGTTGGCTAAAAGCTTGGGAGAAGAGGTTATCGAGGCCAAGTATGATTCACTCCTCGTGGTAAACCAAGTTAACAGGACTTCCGAAGTCCGAGAAGACCGAATGCAGAGGTACTTGGATAAACTACAGGTAACTCTACGTCAATTCAAGGAATGTACCTTGAAACATGTACCTCGAGAACAGAACAACGAGGCCGACGCTCTTGATAACTTAGATTCATCGGTCGAAGATGACGAACTCAACTCGGGGATTGTCGTACAACTCATGAGATCGATGATCAAAGAAGGTTACGCCGAGATAAACTCCACAAGTTTGACCTGGGATTAGAGAAACAAGTACATAAAGTACTTAAAGAACGGGAAACTTCCATCAGATCCAAATGATTCAAGAGCTCTGCGTACAAAGGCAACACAATTCACTTTGTCCGAAGACGGAAGGCTGCTTAGAAGCGATGGACCTTTGGAAATATGTTTGGGGTTGAGAGACACCGAATACATCCTACAAGAAATTCACGAGGGCACTTATGGAAATCATTCCGGTGCCGAATTGTTGGTCCACAAAGTAATCAAAGCAGGATATTATTGGATCGACATGGAGAAAGATTCAAAAGAATTCGTTCGAAAATGCAACAAATGCCAAAGATATGTGCCAATGATTCACCAGCCCGGACAGCAGCTCCATTTGGTCTTATCCCCATGTCCATTCATGAAATAGGGAATGGACATCATCGTCCCTCTCCCATCGGCCCCAGGTAAAGCTCAGTTTATTTTATTTATGACTGATTATTTTCTAAGTGGGTTGAAGCACAAGCTTTCGATAAAGTCAGAGAAAAAGAACTCATAGACTTCATTTGGGACCACATTATATATCGATTCGGGATGCCCTCCAAGATTGTATGTGATAATGGAAAACAATTCATCGGCAGCAAAATGACTAAATTTCTCGAAGATCACAAGATCAAAAGAATCATATCGACACATTATCATCCCATAGGGATCGAACACGCCGAATCGACCGACAAAACCATCATTCAGAATCTTAAGAAGAGATTGACCGGCGCCAAACGGAAGTGGAGAGAGATACTGCCCGAGTTTCTTTGGGCATACCGCATAACGTCGAAGTCTAGTACAGGAGCAACGCTGTTATCGTTAGTCTATAGTGCCGAAGCTCTTATCCCGGTCGAGGTCGGTGAAGCTAGCATCAGATTCTGATATGCAACAGAAGAATCAAATAACGAGGCCATTAATGCGAGCCTAGAATTGTTGGATGAAAGACGCGAAGCCGCCCTCGTCTGATTGGGCGCACAAAAATAGCAGATCGAAAGGTACTACAATCGAAGAGCCGATCTTCGACATTTTAACATCGGGGACTTGGTACTAAGAAAATTCACCCTCAACACCCGAAATCCGAATGAAGGAAAACTGGGTCCGAACTGGGAAGGACCTTACCAGGTTCTCGAAATCACCGGAAAAGGATCCTACAAGCTCGGCACGATGAACGGCGAACAACTACAGAGCAATTGGAACATATCTCTCCTAAAACAATACTACTGCTAAGGTACGACCCCTTCCATTTTCATTTATATTTTAAACTAACTCTTGTAGGTGTTCGACCAAAGACAACGGTGGATTTTTCGACACGAAGTCCTTAGGTGTGAAAGCACGCGTTGTACACTTTTTTCCTTAGACCGCCTTTGTCCCTAATGGGTTTTCTGGCGAGGTTTTTAATAAGGAAACTATTGATCGTGCTAATTTAGAACAATTCAACCGTATCCGAGGCTTCTTTGCAATCAACCTCGAATACTGGGGGGGCATTGCCCTTGAATGTCAACTTTGTTGTGCGGAAATTACTTCATAGCAGTAGGGTCTCGATAGGTAAAATTTGTAAGGGCCAAACGGTCAAACGAACCATGCCCGCGTAGGTTGCTCGAGCCCTGGCACAAAACATGTACGCGTGTATAATCATTTATAAAGAGAGGTATTTTTCCTTGCTGATATCTCTTGCCTTAGAAGAGTTTTGCACTTTACAATTTCATGTTCTCGAACTATTATGGAAATATGTTTAAGGGTCTATTATAACCAGAGTTAGATAAATACCGTCCATAAAGTAAATTCGAACAAGATCGATTTATTAAAATTTTGAGGTCATAAGACCTTTTGGGCAACCCTCGATTTTTAAAAGGCCACGGCCACCCCACTTGGGGACTGACACTTCGGGCAAGCTCAAAGTAAAATGGGAAAATAAACCCAATGGGTAAATCCCGAACTAAGAGTCTACGGAAAAATTAACACGGTTCGAAGACGTCCAAATTTCGTAACAAAATAGACCTTCGAATTTTTTTATAACCAGTTAAAAAGGCTACCCCCGGAAAAATCATAAAAGGCTTCGATATTAACAAGCCTCGAAAACTCTAATCAGTGCAAAATTGTTCGAACTCTCGAACAATTCCTTATTTAATGCTAAGGCATTACAAGTTTTGTAGATACAAATGATAAAAACTTTTTCAAGCTGAAAAGGGGAGAAAGCCATAAACAATCTTTTTACAAAGGCCAGATCGGCCTAATACAAAATATACAAAAGCCTAAGGGTTGTTTTTATTTTTGAGTTGGAGAGACCATCCTCGCTCAAAAAACCTAAGGGTTACCTTATTTCGTGTTCAAGTAAACACTCGCTAGATCAAGCCTAAGGGCGATAATGATTCGGTTTCAAGAAAATCATTTCGACCTCAAACCATAGAATGAAACTTCATAATTTTATAAGGTAAAAGGGAAGAAAAGTTTTTCTATATTCAAAAAGTCATTTACAAGGGCAACATAACCTAATGAAAATTCCCTACGAAAAGCCGAAACGGCCTTGAAAGAAAAACAAAATATACAAATTCTAAAAAGCCTAGTCTTCTCCGGGAGCAGCATCTTCACTCTCGAGGCCTTCTCCACTTTCATACCCGTTCAGGCTCTCGAAATCGTCATCATCAGAAAAAGGCCAACACTGTGGCTTCAACTTCAAGCTATTTAGCATTCTCGATCACTGTTGTAAGATAGAAGCCACAAGCATGGATCTCTTCGAGAGTCTCCCTTCATGACTGACACTTAGCATGCTCAACAACCCAATTTTCTTGAGCAGCTTCGGCTACTTCCTTTGCTCGAACCTGATAAGATTCAACGGTCCAGTAGACGACCACCATTGCTTCAACATTAGCCTTGGCTATTTCGACCTCTGATTTGGCCGCTGCAAGTTCTGTGACCAACTTCTCTCGATCGAAAGTTGTTGAACCCAACCGAGACTGAAACTCCTCAATTTTCTTGGCTTGCATCTCTTTCATACTTTGGAGTTGGTTTTCAGCTGAGGTCAATTGAGCTCGGGCAACCTCCTTTTCTGAGGCAAGTCGATCCATGTTCTTCTTCCACGCCTCTGCCTCCGCCTTCACTGCGTCCACTTCCTCACGAAGTTGCGCGATCACATCGAGCTTTTGATGGACTAGTGAGACCAAACCGTTAGCCCTCACGCCCGAATCAGTATCATTAACTTCTAATATTATTATAACCTGCTCGACCAGATCAATTTGTTCTTTCTGGTCCGTATCTAGCTCAGCCTGAAGGCCCTTTGCTTCCCCTTTTCTTTGTTCACTGAGAAGCTTGAATACGTATTTCTCCTCAGTGAGCTTTCGGCCTCATATCAGCTCAGCTCCCCTCGGGATCAGAAGAAATCTTCATGATGAAGCACCGATGCCTACAAAAATAAAAAAGAGTATTATACAAAGGGAGAAAAATACAAGTATTAAAATTAACATCGACAAAGAAAATATGGACTTGCCCGGTTCACAGCCTGTTGGGCCTCGTTGAAAAGGAAAGGTACCCCCACCTCGTCCATCTAGAATTGGTCTTTTCGTGACCAAGCACCAGAGGTAGCTAGCCACCCCTACGGGGGAAGAAAGGATTCGAGCATCCTCCAGGACCGAGATGGTAATTGACCGTCTACGCTCGGGATTGGCACTAGGGCCGAAAATTGGTGGGTCAATTTGAAGCTCGAGGAAGCTTCGCTCGAGCTCTTTCTCGGCACCTCCAAATCGCTCAGACCAACGGCGTCTTCTACCCCAACAAAGTAACCAGGGAAAGGATCTTCCTCTCCATGGGCTCCTTCCCCGTGGCAAGTCTCCACGACCCGAGCTTCATGAATCATCGCCTCGGTGAACGAAGGAAATGAGAGGGAGTCTCCAATTTCTATCATCCCAAGTAAATCCTTAGGTGTACTTTCTTTGTCCCGTGGAGCCCCGATCCTGATTTTCATAACAACATCCACTGCCTCCTCAGTGGACCTCTCACCCCGAGGTGAGGCACCTTCGGCTCTTTTTGACTCGGGGACTTCGACCAAATTTTTATTCTGGATTTCATTAGGTCAGGGTGAAGCATTTTCAGCCTCCACCGGCTCAGTAACTCTTTGAGTCTCGGCATTAGCTCGCGCACGGGCCAATAGACCAGAATCATCTTCTCTTTCTTATTCTTCTTCTTCTTCTTCTTCTTCTTCTTCTTCTTCTTCTTCTTCTTCTTCTTCTTCTTCTTCTTCTTCTTCTTCTTCTTATTCTTCTTCTTCTTCCTCCTCCTCCTCCCTTAGGAGTTGAACTGACTCCAAATTCAGAAGGGTAACTTTCTTCTTCGATTTGCGAGCTGATCTATTTCTAGGTTTTTTCTCCTCGGATTTCGGGGTCCTCTTCCTCTTACTCTCCTTCATCGACTTCGAGATAGGTGGTGGTACTTCTTCATCACCGTACGGGGGCCTCATAGTTGCAACCTTCCCGAGTCCTACAAAGGAAGAAATTAAGTAAGCTCGGAAAAACGTTTGAATAACAGTCAAATTATTGAGTCAGGAAGAAGTCTTATCGTGATTACTGTCCTCCCATCGGCCCTTTGACAGTTCACGCCATCCACACTCGGCGTGTGTTAACTTCGATACTAGGTTCCTAACCCAATTCTCGAGATGGGGGACTGCGCTTGGAATCCAGGCAACGACTGCATCGAATAGAACACCTATAAAAAGGACAAAAACGTAAAGAAAATAAATAGAAATCAAAGACGGAGTTGTACTTACGTTTCATATTCAATTTCTCGAGAAATGACATGCTCTCAGCCAGAATTAGGTATGTGGTCTTCACTTGGTCAAAACGGCCCATCCAGCCCCGGTCCTTGTCTTCGTCTATGCTCGAAAAGGGACTTGTGGTTCGGCATTTTAAGCTTCATAAGACCACATAGACAGACTCGGGGTTTGTACAGTCGTATGAGGTGATCTAGGGTGAAGGCAAGCCCGTCGACTTTGCACAAAAAATAGCGAAGTAGTATCACAATCCTCCAGAAAGAGGGGGAATCTGGACAAGTGTCACATGGTATTTCATACAAAAGTCCACGATGATCGGATCGAGGGGACCCAACATGAAAGGATAAGTGTAAAAACTTAAGAACCCTTCCACGTGGGTGGTGATTGCTTCTTCCGGTGCCGACACCACCTCCTATTTTTTTTCCCAAATGCAATCTTTCTTTATCTGGTAAAGGAGGCTTTATGGTATCAAGCATATATATATCGATACCGGCTCACATCGACCAAGAACCGAGGAGTTTTTCTCGACTTTGAAGTTGGAATCAATGACACACCTCACGAGAACGAACTCTTCAGGGCGTGGCTCCGTCGCTGGATTCTCGCCGGCCGACCGGGACGAGGAAGCATTTTCTTTCTGCGGAACAATTTTAGATGTTTTGGCCATTTAGTTTTTGTGAGCAAAGGAGAATAGAGATTGAAATATTTGGTGTTTTAGGAAGAAAAAGCAAAGAAACTCAAAGACCTGAAGATAGGAAGCTTTGAAGAAGGCAAAGAACTATGAAGATTGGAATGAAGGAAATTGAAATTAAAGTTTGAAAGAGTAAAGAAGGGGGTTATTTATTGGTTTCACAATGACAGCTCAAAGCTGGTAGTGGCCGACCATCGACTGACGCACAATAAATGCCTAGAGAATTATATCGACGGTACGTTTCAGTTACCTCTATCGCTTACGTCACGATGCTTACGTCATACTGAACCGAGGTGAAGTTCGAGGGCTCAATTCATTTCTTGTCATTACTCTCCAAAAAATGAGGGGACTATCTGTATACGGTCAAAATCGGGCTTGCCTAATTTTGTATGATTGATCGAGAACGGGGTGGCAGGGCAAGGTTCGACCTCACATTATATCGAACCATGATACGAAGATGGATTGCTAAGCGCATGAATAATTGACCGATCAAGATCGAGACCAGCCGTGACCGATACCAGGCGGGATAGAGACCGAGCGAGATCGGTGAAAGCCTGCTGAGTCGAATAATAGAAAGTCGAGATATACGTGATCGGGTAAGGATCATGACGAAAATCTCGACACGTATCAAGTCAAGACCGGTTAACTAGTCAATCATGTGATTTCCTTCTGTATTTGGAATTGTACCATAAGTAGAATTTCTCTACTATATAAAGGGGGTTCTAATCATCTTGTAATCATCATATTCACGTATAACGAAACAATCTATAACATTTTCTCTCTTAAACATTCTCACTCTATTGGTCAATTCATATTTCTCAATAATATACTTAGTTGGTTCGAGGGCGATCTAGATCGAGGGCCGAAGTTGTATATTACATTGTTTTGCTTTATTTTACAGTTAATTTCTATTATCAGTTTTCATATTTCTTAGTTTGTACCAAGTGAAATCACGTATCCTTAAAACCACTTATAAATTTAATTGTTATCCTATTTTAAGGTTGACGTTCAATATTAATATGATAATTTTAAATAACTTTAACATAGGTTAGAGTATAAAATATGCACCTCCCAACTGAGTTTTGAAAGATTAACTCTATAATCTATACATTCCATTTCAGCTGCTGAATCCATGAGCAAGCAAGAGACAACCTGTCGAACTGAAGCATCTTAGTAGCTAGAGGAAAAGTATAATTTAAGAGATTTCTCTTTTTTGTTGACGGAAGTTCAAAAAGAATATGGAGCAAAAGACGACAGTACAATGGGAAACGGGAAATAGCTTGACTTTGCATACAATATAGTGTGAGACCTAATAGAAAATATCGGAAACTTTATTTTTATCCCTTTGCACAAATAAGTAAAACCCCCAATTACCAGAAATATATGGAGCACAAAGGAGAGCTGATAATTTGAGATTTGCAGAATGACTCAAACATTATCTTTACTTACTAAATTATGTAATGATAATCATTGTAATAATAAGCTAATCTGAGACAAACAACATGGAGTATATAGTAATAGCTACAAAAAGAGAACTAATATACGATAGAAAAACCCTTATTAATATGGGATACGAATAGAGGCGGATCCAGGATTTAATGTTCGTGAGTTCCTGTAACGACCTCGAGTAAATTTTCAATAGTAACTGGGTTCATATTTAAATATTTATAGATATTTAGTGAATTTTTCGAACGTATTCACAATGTTTGAATAAAAGCTATTGGGTTCATGTGAACTACGAAGGGAAGCTAACAAAAAGGCGTCGTTTTGTTTATGGAAGCACAAATAAAGGAGGAGTATCAGTGAATAAAATGCAATGACTTGATTTTTTTTTAATTTTTATTAATCGGAAGCTCCTCTCTTTCCCCCTTCTATATAGCCATACTCCCATGCGCACGGGCCAAGCTCAATTATTACAACTGCATATTAAATGTATTATTAATTAGTATACAGTCAGACTCTCTCTACAACAACATCCTGATATAACAACCATTCACTATGAAAGCCAAGGTTTTTTCTGTAACGACCCGACCAGTTGTTTTGAGAATTTAAGCTCCGTTCGGTGGCATAAGGCCTTGAGAAACTTCACATTATGTATATCGACCTGCGTTCATGATTGGATGCAATTACCGGATGATTCAAAGTCGTATTGGAAGAAGGATTCTAGTTTTGGAAGCTTAAGCAGTGAGAATTTGACCAAAATTTGACTTTTTGTGTAAACGGCTCCTGAATGAGTTTTGGATGATGCCAACAGCTTCGTATGGTGAATTTGGACTTAAGGCGTGCGTCTAAATTTGGATTGGGAGGTATGTAGGGTAATTTGAGGCATTTCGACGAAAGTTGAAGTTGGAAAGTGGAAAGTGGAAATGTTTGACCAATAATTGACTTTGGTGATACCGGGGCCAGAATGCGATTTCGAGAGTTGGAACAACTCTGTTATGTCAATTGGGACTTGTATTCAAAATTTGGAGTCATTCCGGGTTGAATTGATAGGTTCGGCACGAGTTTTAGAAGTTGGAAGATTTGAAAGTTCATAAGCTCGATTCATGGTGCGCTTTGTAGTTTCGTCTTGGTTTGATGTGATTTGAGACCTCGAGGGGGTCCGTGTTAGGGTATAGAACTTGTTGGTATGCTTGGAAGGGTTCCCGAGGGCCCCGAGTATGTTTCAAACGAGTTTCGGATAATTTCCATGATTTTGGGGAGATCTGAGTTCTGGTGTAATCGCACCTGCGGACCTTGGGCGCATGTGTGATGGTCGCATGTGAGATGGTCGCAGGTGCGAAGAAGGAGGTGCAAGTGCGAGAGGATCTGGGCTGGGCAGCCTCCACAGATGTGGAGCAATGGTGCGCACATGCAGCACGGATCCTTGGGCGCAGGAGCGAGAGGGAGCGCAGGTGCGGTTGGTCATGCGCACCTGCGGTTGCGGAGAAGCAACTATTTTTGTCGCAGGTGCGGTCACACCTGGGCAAAGAGTTTATGCTCGAGGGTTTGCCATTTTTTCCATATTTTGACTTGTAGAGCTCGGTTTTGAGTGATTCTTGGTGGGTATTTCAAGCAATCCGATTGGATAAGTGTTTTCACCTAGTAATTAATGTATTCCATGAATTTATATTCAATTCTATCATTAAATTTGTGATATGGATCGAGGAAAATATTGGTTTTTGAAGAAAAATTTCTAAAATGAAAAATCATGATTTGAGGGACGGCAAGGTATCGGAATTTGATAATTTTTGTATGGTTAAACTCATATTGTAATGGGTATTCGGATTTTGTTAAATTTGTCGGATTCCGAAGTGTGGGCCCAGGGGTCGACTTTTGGACTAAGTTTTAGATTTTGTTAAAGATTTGAACTTTTTGATCCGAAATAGTTTCTTATAAGTTTTGTGTATCCTTTGAAGTTATTTTAGTTGGACTTGAGCCGTATGAAGGTCTTTTCACCCGAGGAGTTCGTTTTAGAGCACCGAGTTGTCGTCTTTGAGGTAAGTATCTTACCTAACCTTGTGTGGGGAAACTACCCCTTAGGATTTGAGTTTTCTATGTTGATTTTAGTCTGTGTACACGAGATGAAGAGTGTGTGCTCGGACTTATTTGTGGGAAGTTGGCCTTTTAGGATTCTTATATCCTTATATTCACTGTGTATGAAGTTATTCTTGATACGTTTGAGTTCCTATTTGCTAGTTTCACATCTATATGCTTTGATTAGAGATAATTGCTTTAGGATTTACCCTTACTGTCCACTTGACCCTGATTTGACTTAACTGAAGATTTTACCTCTTCTATCGTCATGCTATATTTTCATAACTGCTTATCTTTGATTGAAATTATTATTATATCATCATATAATTGTTTAATCTTAATTGGAGTTATGATTATCTTTTGTTGCTTACCCTTATTTAAATTGTTGAATATACCTCGTAATTGCTCAACCTCAAAAGGAGTTTAGATAACCTATATCTTTGTTGACTTGCCTTTATTTGGCACTATTTGACTTGTGTTGGCTTCTTATTGTTGACTTGAATATTGTGGAATCATTGCTACATTTTTGTTTTCCCTTGTTAAATTGTTCTCTTTGCGCCTAACATTCTTTACTGTGGTTATTCCTTGTATATGAGTTCTGCCGTTCTTTGTGGTTTAAAGTTCTTGAGTTGATTTACTCGTCGTACTTTGCATTACAGTCATTGTTGCTTTGTACTTGTTGTGGTGATGTACGAGGTTTCTGTCGTGCTATAGTTGTTATCTCTGTTGGTTGCGCTGCATATTTATATTGGGACTACGGAACGATATTCCGGGATATTCTCCTGCACTGCATATTTGCTTTGGGATTACAGAACGATATTCTGGGAGATCCCCCAGCACCGCATATTTATTTTGGGACTACGGACGTATTCCGGGAGATCCCTCTGTCTTGCAGATTTATTTTGGGACTACAGATGTATTTCGGGAGACCCCCTATCTTGCATATTTACTTTGGGATTACAGACGTATTGGGGGAGATCCCCGCAGTACTGCATATTTATTTTGGGACTACAGATGTATTTCGGGAGATTCCCCTGTACTGCATAAATAATTCGGGACTACGGGACGGTATCCTGGTAGATTTTCCCTGTTGTTATATATGTGTTCGGAGCTGCTAATCTTCTATGCTTAGGTGTCACATGGTGACTTATACTCGAAGGATATTTATTTGAAAAGCTTATATTTGAAAAGTATTAATCTTGAAATAACTATGTTTGAAGGATATTTATTTGAAAAGTATTGATCTTGAAAGAACTAAGTTTGAAGGATATTTATTTGAAAAATATTTATCTTGAAAAAATTATGTTTGAAGAATATTTATTTGATGGAAGTATATTTCAAAAAGAATTTCTTATTGGAAAGGATTCCATTCTAAAGATTTCAATTTAAAAATTTATGGGTGAAAGTTTACACTTGCATGATTTGACTAATTTATTAGGGTTTGTTGGTTAAGACATAAAGTGAAAACTATTGCAGTTATTGAGTTACTACTTGCCTTTATTGTATTGCGATTTTCGGATTTGGGTTGTGGTTCCGTTTATTCTTTTGTGTCTTATTATGGTGTTCCCCCATTACTTGTTGTTTTTCCTTCCTTATTGCAGTTGCTATGTTGTTGCCATATCGCGTAGTATTTAGATAGATGTCATGTTCTGTCATTTCTAAACTTATGCTTGTTCAGTTTATTAGATCAGTGGGTGTCTTGACTATTCCTCGTCACTACTTCACAGAGGTTAGTCTTGATACTTACTAGGCACCGATGTGGTGTGTTCATACTACACTTTTGCACATTTTGTGCAGATCCAGGTATTGATCGTTAGTAGCTGTGCTGATCCTTGTTGAGGAGACTCAAGGTAAACCTGCCGTTGCGTTCGCAGGCTTCAGAGTCACCTTCTTACTTTGTATTCAAACTGTTTTTCTCATTTCCAAACAATTGTATTTAGAAGTTGTAGCAAACTCTGTAGAACTTATGACTTGTACTACCGATTTTAGGAAATTGTAAATTCTGTAAAGATTTCTATATCGAGACTGTTAGATTTTCTTTATTATTGTTGTTATTCAGTAAATGTTAGGCTTACTTAGTCCGTAAGACTAAGTGTCATCACGATACACAATGGAGGGGAATTTGGGTCGTGACATTTTCGGAATCGATTTTCATGTTATGTTATAATACATGTTCTCTATAACAACACTTCACTATAGCGGTCAAAAGATAGAACAAATGAGGTTGTTATAGAGAGATTTGACTGTATTTTATTAAATAAAATGCTTTGAAAATCCACGTCATCTTTTGAAAAAAGAATCGTAGAAGGTTTACTTAGGACGCCATCAGAGAGGTCACCAGAGCTCTCCTCTCCTTTCGACCAGCCGAGTCTTTGTGCATGCGAATTAGAGATACATATTTTATATGTAGTTTTGGTTCATTTTGCTTTTGTGTCATTGAAGAGTACTTACACTTTTGTAATATCTCAAAGTAATGTAATCTAAATTATATATTCTCTAGAGATTACAAATTCCAAAGAGTGAAAATTTTCTTATTTTTATTTTTGGATATATATTTTCATGGTAAAGTCTATCCAAATTAGGTACTCTGTAATTAGGATGCTATTTGAATTGACATGTTAGTTTAGGACGTTTAGAAGAACAAAAGTAATCTTAAATTGTTTAAGGAATAATATATTTCCAGCCAAAGAAATTCATTAATCTTTTAAGTAACAAATCATTCTTCATTTGCAACAAATGTTTTCTAGGAAACTGACTTCACGTTTTGAAAATTACCTTTTATTTTGTCCTGTTGCTATTATAATTATAAGTAGAAAAACATAGCTAGGATTATATTTTCTTCTGTTTGTTGGGGTAACAAACTTGGACTTTGGAATAGAAAACCATAGAATTATTCCATTATATCTTGGTTAGTTTAAAATAGTCCTTCAAAATTTCATTTGAGCAATTTTAGCCCTTTATGTTTATGAAAAATGAACACTTTTTATTCCTATATAATATTTTAAAAAGTAGATGATTTTTTTAAAATATAGAATTATAAAAAAAACAATTAGAATGTCTTAAGTATAAAATACACTCACGTTAATTAACTATCAATATGAATGATCAGAAAGTACGACTGAACAAGTTGATGAATGCATGCTCTCATATATGAAGAAATACTAACTCATTTGTTTTTCCAAATATATTTGCAAAGTGAATCAAAAGTCTATTTGATCTTTTTAATTTGTGGTTTGTAAATAATTTTCATGGATCAATAAACCAAGTGGTGCTTGAGGATGTTAAGTGTTGTAACTTTCAATAAGTTAAAAGATACTTAGACTACTTGGACTATTGATCTATGAAAATTATTTACAATTATTTTGAAGTTTAAGGTATTACATTACTTTCCTTATTTAATATGCTCTACCATTGCCCCGCCTGCATTTCAGTTTCTTTATCAAATTCTAAATTTTGCATTACCTAACAATCCCTAGAAATTGTTCTAAGTAGAGAGCAATGGGGAGAGTTGGGTGCTGAGCGAGGCATGTCAAATCAATATGAGTGGGTGTTCCGACAATTCGGATTGAATATGAAATTACCGTTTGCATTTTTGATTTTCGAATGGAAGAAATTACAATCCATATCCAATCCAAATAATTTCGGATTGGATTGGATTATTTAAGTTCGGTTTCGGATTAATCGGATTGAATTTTTTGGATTTTCGATTCTGACTTTTAAGCTTATAAGTTGAGCTTATAGAAAACACTCGACATAAAAATAATTATTTAAATGAAGTATAAAGATGGTAATCAAAAGATGCTTTAGTTATTGATATCTTCTCGACTCAATATAATGTATCTTCAAGAAAAAAAGTCTTGAATATGCAATACATCACACTGATTCAAGTTATATATTATAAATTAAAAGATTAACCGGGAAAGGTGATGTCAAAATTCAATCTTTAGTCAACTTCGGCCTCGACTCTTCAGTGTTTACAAACGCACGTATGGTGTGGCTGTGTAGGTGAGACGTGAGAGAAAAGAAAAATCCTGTATTATATTTGATTTGGTAGAGAATCTCATATTGGACCTAGTAATTTGTATTGAATATACAAGCCAATGTTTAATGGACATGATACTATTGGGGATTTAAATTTATTAGTATTCGGTATGTATATGGTAATGCCGTAATGGGCTAATGTCTAACGGGTAATGCTAAATATAAGGTAAAAAAAATTGGGGGAATGACACAGTTACCCAAAAATAAAACTATTTACCCTTGTCTACCCATTTATTATTCTACCCATCAAACTAATTACATTTCTTACCCATAATAGTTTTGTGGGATATTTTTTCTTTATTCTCCAATTTTTTTTTCTATGCTTCTTTTCTTTTTTTTCTTTCTTTTCTCCTTTTCTTTTTTCTCGTCTTCTTTTTTTTTTCTTTTTTCCTTTTCTAATTTAATTTAACTTCTTTTTTTATATTCTTTTTCTCTTCATAATCTAATTTCATTTACTGTTTTCACTATTTTATTATTCTTTTTTTATACTATTACTAAAGAAAAATCAAATTGTGTACCAATTAAATGTAGCTAAAACAACCAAAAAATATTAACTAACATATGATACAAGTATAGTATATAGCTATACCAACAGGGTATACAATTGTACGCAAAGAATTAAATTATTTTTTTTAATTCAATACTGAAATAATATCAGTTGTCAATAATAATTCCAAAAAACTCTAAAAGGATCTAATTGTAAGAGTATATCGTTACATTATATAGCATACTATAATATTTTATTTTATTTTTTGCATTTTCAATTTGCACCTCACTTTGGGTAAAAGCTTAAAGCATTAAAAGAAAAAAGGCACGTGAATTTGCGGGTAATAAGTATACTATTATGGTATATTGTATACTATTACAGCATACTGTTACAGTGTATTGCATATTATTACAATATACTATAACAATATATTGTATACTATAATAGTATATTATTGCAGTATAACTATACACTCCTATAATATATTATATAATGTAGCGGTATACTGTTAGGTTACTGTGTTCTTCTTCGATTATTACAATATACCGTTGCAGTATATTGTAAACTATACTAGCATACCGTTGTAGTATTGCTATATACTCCTAACACATATTATTTACCGTAGCGGTAAACTATCGGGTAGTTATGTTCTTCTTCAATTTTCAGTCAAAAATTTCGATCTCAATCACCTCAAATCAGCTCCAAATGCTATCAAATTTCAATATGAACTTCCATAAAGTACTATAAGCAATATTTAAAAGCACCCACTTTGAATCAAACAAGAAATCTTTAAAATAAAAATTTTAAATTCAAGAGCTTCAAGCCCAACAACGGTGAATATTAAAATTTAAATACAGGAGCTTCAAGCTCATCAATGGTGGATCTTCATACACACACAATCAGAGTTGAGAAACTTAATATATAACTTTAACAACACATGGGTTCAGAAATACAAATAAATACGAAAAAAATACTAATATAGAAAGAGGATTTTGGAGTAAAACTCATGTACAATAATATTGAAGATAGAAATAAAATCTGAAGAAAAATTCACAAGTCAAATCAGTAATTGTTGTGTGAAATATATTTCTCATGGTTTGGTTAAGGTATTTTTGAAATGAAAGAAATGGTTGGGTGAAATAGCATTAACTGAGGCATTAAATGAGGGGAATAAGCTGATGCAATGGGCGAGTAAATAGTTTGGGCCGCATGGGTATGAGAAGTAAATAATTGGGGCTTGGGCATTAAAGGGTAAATAGTTTGGAATTAATGGGTATAAAGTGAAATTTTCTCAAAAAAATTCGAATTTTCGGATATCCGAAATTTCTAAGTCCCAATCCAAAATCCAAAATTTTTAAAAATAAAATCCATACTCCAACCCATAATCCAAAACTCCAAACCAAAGATCCAAAAAGATCGGATTTCGGATTTGCCCAAACTATGCCTCCTACAAATCACAAACAGGGTAAGGGAGGAGAATAATCATGCAGGATTGGATAAGTTGAGACAATTGTTTTGAGCAAGTTAAATGAAAATTAACAAATTATATAGTTTTAAGTTCGTCGGAATTTTTTCACTTAATATCACCATTATGGTGAGAGGTTAGGCATGACCTCAACCCGTATATTAAAACGATAAAAAGGGAAGATTCGATACTAGAAGGGTTGATAAAACTAAGCTAATTGGCCCCTTAGTAAAAACCTGAGGAGCACAAAACAGAGAAATACATAGCTAAAGCTCCAACTTAAAAGCCTGTGAAGGCCACACACAAAAAAAAAAATCCTCAATAGGACAAGCCAAAATTGGGAAGGCTAAGCATTGAATGACTAATTCGGAAGTTGACCAGCTCGTCAGAGTTAGCTAAATAACATTGGAAAAGATAAATAAAGAAAACTTAAACGAGGTAGGGTGAATCTATCCGAGACTGGTAAAAATAGAGAATATCGCAAAGACGGAAGGCAAGACGGGCCAAAATCTTTAATGCTAAAAGATTGAAAAGAGAAAAAAAAACCAAGAGGACAGTTAGCTTTGAGTCTAAATAGCAATGTTTTTCCGTTGTTTATGAACCATTCAGTATCAGTTCTTTTTTTCACTTCAAACTGGTAAACTGGGAGAACCCGCCGATACAAAGTTGGATTAGCCTACAGCATCTAGATCAACATCCGCATCTGTTTCTCCATCAATCATCCCCGTCTCTGCTTCTGTGTCTGCTTCCATCTGCCCTGCTTCTGGAGCAACATCTGTATCAGAGCTTTGCTTCTGGTTATCTTCTGGAGTTGGAGTTTCTTCCTGAGATATTGTAACAGTAGCAAGTCTCGTGTCTGTATCAATCGGAGCAACTAATGCTTCAGGATCAGCTCGCCCCCCTTCATTGTCCATCTCACTTGCTGCTGTCACGATCTAGCCATAACATTACAGGTACACCAAAAGAATTGTTAAGGACAGAAAATAGGAGGACTAATGAACTAGAAAAATACACATATATTTACTCAAAAAAATGAACTAGAAAATACTCCAAAGTGTGAATACTTGAAGCATCAGACAGAAAGAAAGCCAGATTTTTTGCAAAATAAGGATAATAACCATTAGTACGGTATATCAAGACCAAAACAAATATATTTTAGCATCTATACCTCCAATAATGATATGATAGAATCTATTTGGTTCACCATTTTCCAAGTGGAATCAATATTTTAATTATATGCCAATAACATGAGGTGATCATTTCCAAATGTGACATGTTGCTTGGTACCTTGGACGTCTAACAAGTAGGCAGGTTTAAACAGAACATGATGATGTGATATTTCACGAAAGATATAAGCTGTCGTGACGAAGACGAAGAAAGGCCATAATGAACTATAAAAGGTGATTGAAATAATTTGTTTTATAATTGAAGTTATATCCTCAGAAATGGTGAGCATTTGACAAATGTGAGTGTCCAATGTTATGGAAGGGTTTTCTCGTTCAGACTGTACAGAGCACAGAGGACGTGAAACCGTGGTATTTTCAAAACGCAAAAGAATACTTGATTCATTATGGTAAAGCCAATTGCTATCTTCAAATCAGCAGAGAACTGCAACAAGGATTAACTCACGGGAAAAAAATAGGAACGGGGAACATAAGGTTAAGATCGATTTCAGGTACCTGATTTTCTTCTGCTTGCTGCGCTGAGGTTTTTGTTTCCTCCTTCTTAGCCCGCTTAGTCCTTTCACTTGGCTTAGCTTGATATCTGGCCCGTACTTCAGCAGGCAAAAGTTCCAGAGGCACAACCCCCTCAATACCATGCTCTGTAAACTGAAAAAGAAACATGTAACAAATTTCATTGAGAAATTTAACATTTAATGATAAAGACTGGAAAACACACCCATAAGTTAGCTCATACTCTGGAAAATCCCTCCAAGTCTTGGCGGGCTGAAAACCGCAAACCTTTCCAGCAATAGACCTGGATAGATCCCAGGATACATCGTTACAATCATGCATCCAAGAAAGAGAAGTTGTAGAAATATGCATCGTGAGCAGAGCATAAAGATATATGATGACATCAAAACACAATAATTTTCTCCGTGAGTTCTCATTTTTACTTTAGAGTGAATTATTACATATTGTTACATGTGACATCTTCCATATAGCATGAGAACAAAGAATCCTTATACACCTGCCCTAGAAAGTGCATTTGACCACCACAATATCCCAACAAACGAACAGAGAGTGAAATGTTAGGCAGGGTCACAATATGTCATTCATCCCTGAGGGGAGGACACTTATGATGAACACACAGCTTGTGTGGAACAGCATAAGGAATCTTAGCATTCCAATTACTTTCTTTACCCACACACGGATTATGACCCAAAATCATTCTATGCAATGGGTTTAGATCCATGTTCCACTTAATTACTGATTAGAAACTACAGAAGAAAAGGAGTTGATCATGTGTTGGAACCAAGTGACAACTTGAAATAATAGAGGGTGTTACGCCAACACATTTCAAGAAAATGTTTTCTTTAAAAATAGAAGTACACAACTTGTGTTCTAATAGAAGATTCTGAGCTATCAGCTATATCTATACACCAGGATAAACCTTGTTTTTGGATAATGGATACAATTTTAATAAAGGGAGAACTACACAAGTTGTGAAGTCTCCAGATTTACAAAGACAAGTAAAAATAAAATCCAAGATGTGTGTCATCTTACAAAAAATCTAGGACATCAAAAATAGAGTCTGCTTCTTCTATGCTTCCTTCTTTACACCAAAAATAGAACAGGACTGGACAGTTCGTCTTCACTTTCTGATGGAACTGTGTAAGTCTTCAAACATCTTTGATTTCTCTCTAGCCAAACTGTCCACAAAATGCATGCTGGGACAATCTTCTATCTCTTCTTCTGACTGGATAGGTTGCCATCCCTCCTCCCACTTTTTAATACATCAACTATTCTTCCAGGAATCACCCATCTGATTCCCCTCAGGTTGATGAAAATTTTCCAAAGCTGGTCAGTCCAATTGCAGTGTAAAAAGAGATGGTTTATTGTCTCTCCCTCTTCTCCACAAAAGCAACATCTAGAGCACAATTGATAACCTCTCTTTACCAGATTGTCATGACTCAAGAGTGCTTCTTTTTTTTTTGATAAGGCAAGACTGCTTCTTTAACCAAAAGCCAAGTGAATTATGCCACCTTATAGGGTATTTTAACTTTCCAAATCATCTTCCATGGCCAGCACTCAACCTGATTGTTAGATAGGTTGTATTCCTTATAAGCTGACTTAATTGAGAAGCCCTTCCACACCATGTTGTCCTCAGCTGCAACAATGCCTCTGAATTGTGCTAAAACATTGTAGAATTCTGAAATTCTGATCATCTCCCAGTCATTTAATAGCCTTCTGAAGCTGAGGTTCCACCCTTGTTATGACCATACACCAGCCACCATTGTCTCTTGTTGTTGACATAGGTTATATATATTTGGGAGTAGTTGCTTTAAAGGTTCCTGGGTTAACCAGTTATCCTCCCAAAAAGAAATCTTCATACCATTACCTGCTTTGTAACTAGACCTTTTTCTGAAAGCTGGCCAATAATTTCTTATAGATCTCCAACGCACTATTGATCAAAGTTACCCCCCCCCCCCCCCCCCCCCCCCCCCCTCCAAAAAAAAGTCAATTTCTTCTCACATTTCTCTAAAACTCCATTCCATATCCCTTTTGATTTGTTCTTTGCCCCCAGTGGCATTCCCAAGTACATAGTGGGTAGCTCTCCTATCCTTCCACCCAAAGTTCCAGCTAGATTATGAATGTATGTCACCTCATTGACTGGAAAGATATCACTTTTATTCCAGTTAATGTTCAGACAAGAAGTGGCTTCAACCAGTATAAAGATCACCCTAACCAAGATAAACCTTTTCCTAGTCTCTCACAGCAAATGTACCTTTTAAATCTTTTATCTGATAGGAGTACAAGATCTTTATTTAGTCCAGCTTTGAGGCTCACACAAGTCCTGTATATTGTTTTACTAGGTACAAGTTCTGTATATGTAGAGATAAATATGCACTCATCTATGACAACACGGTTTTATTATATTCTAACATAAATGAGCTTTAGCTACTTATTGTGTGAATATAACCTTAGTTATGAGTTGATCAGTTCTGCATTAGAATATATTATGATAGAAAAATGAATCCTAATATCACCGAATTTTGGTGTATAACAAACTGTTAGAAATGAATCCAAAATATTACAATGAAATAAACCAGAGTTAGCTAGCATTATGTTGCTATAATATCTTCTTAAACATGCCATTGTTAGAAACAAAAAAATAAAAGGTCAATTAAGCTGTAACCAAGAACATAATGAATGTCATGGTGGTAATAAGACGTGTAGGAAAAAATCAAGCAGAAAAGATGAAGGCACTAACCCGGTTATTTTTGTGATGGTACTCTGCTTCTATCCCAGCAGATTCATCCATCTAGAAGAGATAAAAATCAAACTGAGAAACTTAGAAATCAAGGAAATACTACGAAGATACCTGTTCCTATCGCAATTAAAGGAATAACACAAAGTAAAGATTAGAAGAGCATCTCCTACAAAAGCTGCTTTTCTTAAGACAATTAATGGATGCTTACATCTTCTGCCAGAGGCTTCCAGTAATCTGTGATAGAGGGAGTGCACACACGTTGAGTATCAGTTAAAGCATTCTGGAGAAAGAAGAGTAAGAGAAGATAATTATATTTAGCCATTCAACATCAAAAAAATAAACTCCGTCTTCTTCAGAGTCAGATACCTTGAATAAGACATGTTAGAAACTACATATTCATGGTTTTAGTTTTTTGGATGATACAATTTCAAAGTCAAGATTGGGAATCAGAGGAAACTAGATTTCTTGCAGAAGAAATCAGTCATACACAGTTCGGGAGCAAGGATAAATAATTTAAAATAGGAGCTCCCAACAATTATTTCTTGGTGAAATCATATTCTAGATGATCGCTCAATAGTGGGGATGCAAGGTCCAAATGGAACTATGGAAGACCAAAGCACCTAGGAAAGAGGGGTCCTTCACGTGGTACGACATGGATGCTATCTTAAAGGTTAACAACTTATGAAATGGAGAAGTATGTTACGAATCAGTGTTGTTTGCACGAAGTACATGGAACGGATGCGGATCATTTACTAATAGTGCAGTTTGCAACATAGCAAACTGATCTTAGTATATTCTATTTAGTATAAAGGCTGTGGGAAGACAACAACACCTCTTTATATATTCCAAACAATCTGAAGAGGAAAGGAATAGAACTTCTAAAAGCGAGACCAGCATAGAAAGTCGAAGGAGATCTTGTTCATTTGTAATTTTGGGGTAAACAGAACATTCTTTCTTGTATAGATAGTTGGAATAATATTTCATATACTTGATATCACACCTTTTGTACAGCTGACATTGTCTCAATGTGATGAAATGAAATGATTTTCAATTATCAAAAAAAAATGAAGGAATTATTTTCATTTTATTTAGTTGTTTTACATTTAAAAAGCCAGAAATAAGCATTCATATGTGGTAACACACAACATATCTAACAAGTATCTTAAAATATGTTCAATGTGTATATCACACATACTGCTCATGATGATTGAGAAGATATTTGGTTTTCACAAGTGCATAGTTTCATTAACAAAAGAGTTGTAATGATTTTGTTGTGCAATTGTGACAATATCAGCAAGTTCCTCATACACAGCAACTGGAAATTAATGTGATATATATCTTGCTACATGGGACTCATGCAATTAATAAGTTGTGATAAAAACAAACCGGATACTGATCTGCCCATTTCCACAATTGAGAGAGTTCTTTGTTTCCGAGCCTCCATCGTGGCCGACTGCGAGTAAGGGAAAAAGAAGATGGTTAATTATCACCTAAGTTGTGGATAAGGGGAACCGAAAACAACAGCAACAGTTTTGATTTCCTGAAAACATGTTCTGTTAAGTAAAAAGGATTAGAAGGAACTAATTACTAAACATAACTATTTGTGCTCCTTCGCTTCTCAAGGCTAGAATACAAAACTTTTTTGTGGTCAATTGGTTACATAGGCTGCTGAGAATGGGATAAGCAACTATCCAGCGCAGATGGGTCCACAATTAAGATGAAATAGGTCATAAGGGCACCATTTAGCAGAACATATGTTTTGTTTCAAAAGGATTCGAGAAAACACAATTCAAATTGCTGAAAGACTTCTGAACGACTTCATCTCCTACAGATGTGTGATGTACATAGAAATTTTCAGACAAATTCTTCTGTTACCCAATGCAAAAGTACCAAATATCACAAACCAACTCATTTCACAAGACTGAAATATCGACCAACTATTCCGTAAATAGTTTAACCTTAAGCAGTGGATTTAAGAACTGACGACTATACAAATCACACAAGGAAATCTGGGAAGGCTTTAGAAGCACAAAACTATGTCGGCTGGCTTTCACTACGGAAAGCTGTGATATGGTTCGCAGACCACGTAAGGATATTCATCCATGTTATATGTCCAGAATGACAATGGGTCTCATCCACCTTTTTTAAGTCATTGCCCCTACGGAAGAGAACCATGAAGCATGTGTTCGTTGGTTGAATCCTTTCTAGTTAAATTCACAACTTTGGCTGTACTAAATGCTATGTCACATGGATTTCTTCATGTTACATACTAAGCATGGTGTGTGGAAGTATTTGGTACAGGTATGTCAAGTTTTTTGCTTTATTTTTAGGATATTTTAAGGAATCCGTACGAAATATACACTCTTATCACACCCCTCCCGATACAGATAAATCAAGGCAAATGAAGGATTCACGTAACATAGACCAAATGTGAAAAGCTTTGAAGAAATCTTTCATGCTCTCTGTTGAGTGTTGTATTAGGCTTCAGCATAATGCTAAATATTCCAGGACAAAAGTATTCATCCAGCCTTAGTTTAGAAAGAATAGTTCTCTTAGCATTGCTATGGTGATTGCAGAAGGATTGCGTTCTGGAGTGAAGTTGTTGGATCTTCAAAGGAATTGGCATACTCCTTGTTTAAACTTTTCATTACTCATCATTTTCTGATATTGTCACTAGAGGGCACTTAGTCCTCCTATGCATTTTCATTCTTTTTAACAAAATTCTTTAATGCGAGGGAAATGCAAAACTAAGAAAAAACATATGATCTGGATATGTTAACCAATATATTATGCATTGTGAGGATTAAAAGCAACAGCACATGCCAATTTGTAGTTACCGTTTTTTGGTTCCACCTTGAACCGGCTTTTTCTCTACTGGTTGCTTCTCAAATGGAGGGCAGCCATCACGTTTCCACCAAACCTATGGAAAAAGCCATCATTCGTAAAGCATAATAAGTCAACCAATAAAAAGATCTCCTGCATGAAAAAGCGAATAAAGAGAGAAAACTGATGCTCACCCAATTCCTTTCACGCTCCAATATGTGCTCAATGCTACAGAGGAAATTTTTTCCTTTGGGTGGAGTCATTTCAAGAAGCTTCTTTACCCGCTCTTCGCTAGTCTTTATTTCTTCCTTCTACAATTTTGAGGAAACAAATTTACTTGTTGCTCAGGTAAAGCACAAATTCTCTGAGTGCCACATAAATGATCAACTATTTTCTGTCTAAGGAAATAAATGCAGAGCATCTTCACTTGCAAACTAGCAAACACTAACAAAATATCAAACCCTAGAGAGGAAACACCATAATCTGCAAGAACTTCATAATGGTAGAAAGAAACAAATGAGAAACATGTGATATATCCCTTTAACCAATTTATTTAGATATTGCATGTCCTCAAATTATTTTAAAAATTGGCATTTTCTCCTGACCATAAAATCTATTAATAATGAAAGATGATTATAAGTTCCCAACAAGAATATGCCATGACCACATTTTCATTCTAAAACATGCATCAAAATAAGGTGCATGCGACCAATTTTTTGTTGTTTCCGAGGCAGTTAGACATGTTATTGATCGAGGTCTTGCAAAAGTGGAAAAGTCAAATCATTGAGGTCATGGACTCATAGGTCTTCTCCTCTTGAGAGTAGGTAAATTTTACTCATATTTTACTTATATTAGATTCTTCATTTACTTCTTTTCCTTTTGATAGCTGCTGTTCCTGGGTCAGCTCTTCTCAGGGGACGTATTTGATTCATCTTTTATGAAAGTCGTTCCACAGAATAATAATCCACCTAATGGTGGGATTACTTATGCAAAGTAATTAGAGAAAAGGTAGAAACAAAAGAAAAGAAATTGAAGCACGTTTTCCTCCAGGCAAAAAGTAACACCTGCTAATGAGAATGAAGTAATTCATCAAAGGAAATATAGTACAGATCCGCAACATCAGAAATTACCATTAAAAATATTCTTTGATATCCACTGCATTATATCTTAAGAGCATGTGCTAAAACATCTTAAATTACGTTGCAACATTATAGAAAAGCGCAGTCTAAAGATTGTAAAAAAAAATCACTTCTGTTAACAGTTGCTATGTTTCCTTCAGAGAACTTCTATTCAGAACATAAATTATACAGCAGAGGCCTCATTTGTTCCCTGGTTTTCTTCTGCAAGGAACATATAAATAATATTCCTCCCGAACTATTAATTTCAACAGTTTTACTTTCACACCTAAGCAAGGATTGATCACCCTCGCGGAAGAATTTTATATACATGAGGGTGCGTGTGCTACGTATACATTACATACATATATATACACACACAGATACACACACACACACACATGCATACATTATAGAGAAAGGGGTGGTGGGAATCAAGGGACCACTAATACATTGATACAGCATGAAATGAAATAAACAAAGGCACGACCAACCATTGCTTCAGAGGGCAATTCCTTCTCACTTTTTCCCGGCGCCTGCATGATTACGAACAAGTAGGAGTTTAGACATTATCTGGTTGAAACTGAAAAAGAGAGCATTTGAATTTTTTTTTTTTTTGATGAAATAAGGTGTTTCATTAGCAAAAGGCATCAAGGAGATGCAAGTTACAAAAGTAAGGAGATGCAGAAAAGAATAAAAATTGTAGCTCTCTTTACAGTGTCAATCTAAGATCAGGGAGCTAACAAAGTCCAAAAATTGGTCAGTGCTAGTTACAGAATCTAATTTAGTCCAACAAAAAAGATTGAGTAGGCATATGGCTTTGAGAGTATGATTTGGAGTTGAGATTCCATCAAAACATCTTCTATTCCTTTCATTCCATAAACACCAAAAATAGCACCAGGGATCACCAACCAGATTTTTTTGATGGTCTTGTCAACTCTCCATAAACTCCAGCTCAAGTGTGCCTCTTTCATATTCCGTGGCATGACCCAAATCAAGCCAAAAATGCAGAGGAACATAGTCCAAAGGTCAGAAGCCACAGTGCAATGCAGAAACAGGTGGTTGACAGTTTCTTCATCTCTCAAACATAGATAACACCTGTTGACCAACTGAAAGCCTCTTCTGTTGAGGTTGTTTTGAGTTAAGCATGCCTCATTGAGGGCAATCCAGTTGTGGCAAATGACTGATAGGTAGTTTGGTCTTCCATATTAACTTCCAGGGCCATGCATCTAACACCTGGTTCTAGGAGACCGTCTTCCTGTAGCATTCTTTTACTGTGAAGGAGCCCTTACTTCCCCAGTATATGGTATCTGGTTGGCTCACATCAATGTTGTACCCCTCCACTTTTGCTAGCAAATCAAATAGGCTATCAATTTCCCAGTCTTGCACTGCTCTTCTAAAATGGACATCCCAGTAGTTACCATTCCTGTTTTGAGCTATAGAGGAATTCTAATGTAGAGCAATCTGATATAGGCTAGGATACTCGTCCATTAGTGAAGACTTGTTTAACCATTTATCTTCCCAGAATCTTATGTGAGCCCCATTGCCTGGTTTGAAGTGGATGTTCCGGAAGAATTCACTTCCCAATTTACTGATGTACTTCCAAGGACCCACACCGTAAGGTGCATTAGAACTTTTAGTGCTCCAATTATCTCTTTTCCCATGCTTGGCAGTGATCACTTCCTTCCAGAGGCTTGATTCTCCTGTGCCATATCTCCAAAGCCACTTCATCAGTAGGCATTTATTGTGGCTTGCTAGATCTCTAATTCCCAATCCCCCATTGCATTTCGGCTGAGTGACTTTGTCCCACTTTATCAGATGAAATTTGTGGATGTTGCTATTACCCTCCCATAGAAAGTTCCTCCTGATTTTGTCCAATTGCTTTAGTACTTTCTTTGGAATGGGAAACAATGACATGAAGTATGTTGGAATGCTGTCAAGCACACTGTTGATGAGAGTTAATCTACCCCCCATGGATATGTATTGAAGCTGCCAGGAGGTCAGTCTCTTCTCAAATTTTTCAATAATCCCACTCCATACCTAACAGTTTTTGAACTTAGCACCCAATGGTAGGCCCAAGTATGTTGTAGGAAGACACCCAATGCTGCAACCCATAATGCCTGCTAGCTCCTCTACATTAGGCACCTGGTTGATAGGGTAAATTATGCTTTTCAGCACATTTACATGTAACCCTGACAGAGCTTCAAAGAGGAGAAGAGTGAGGTTCAGGTACATAACTTGCGACTTATCTGCCTCACAGAAGATCAAAGTATCATCAGCATATAACAGGTGAGAAACAATGATTGGGTTGCCAATATTGGAGCCTACTTTGAACCCCTGGATCCACTGCATTTCTCTAGCTTTTTCGAGCATCTTGCTTAGTCCCTCCATGGCTAGAATGAACAGGAAAGGGGAGAGTGGGTCTCCCTGCCTGATCCCTCTTTGAGGAGAGAAGAAGCCCACTGGTTCCCTGTTGACTAAAACTGAGTATTTCACTGTTGAGATGTTGAATCTGATCCACCTTATCCATTTGTCTCCAAATCCCATCTTCCTCAGTATAGAGATAAGATAGGACCAGTTTAGTTTGTCAAAAGCCTTCTCTATGTCCAGCTTGCACATAATACTAGGATCCCAGCTTTAATCCTCCAATCTAAGGTCTCATTAGCTATAAGTGTTGCATCTGAGATCTGTCTGTGTTTGATGAAGGCATTCTGGTGACTGGACACAAGTTTACCAATAACCTTCTTCAGCCTTTCTGCTAGCAGCTTGGCCATAATCTTATAAACACTTCCAATAAGGCTTATTGGCCTAAAGTCTTTGAGCTCAATTGCCCCTTTCTTTTTAGGGATAAAGGCAATGAAAGAAGCATTGTAAGATCTCACCATGTAACAATTTTGATGGAAAGGGTTGAGAGCCCCCATCACCTCTGGTTTGATAAACTCCCAGGATTTTTGGAAAAAGGCCATTGTGAAGCCATCTGGGCCTGGAGCTTTATCTGAGGCACATGAAAGAACAACATTATGAACTTCTTCTACCTCAAAGGCTTTCTCTAGCATCTCCCTGTCTTCCCCCGAAAGTGTGGCGACTTCCTCAAAATTTGTTGTAGGTCTCCATCCCTCATTCTCTGTGTACAGGTTCTAATAGAAGCTCAGAATCTCTTCTTTGATTTTTGCCTTGTCTTCTATTAATTCATCATCCACCTGGAGCTTGTCGATATTGTTGAATCTTCTATGAGAATTGGCAATTGATTGGAAGTACTTTGTGTTCCTATCACCTTTTTTTAACCATTTACACCTTGATTTTTGTCTCCAAGATGTTTCTTCAGCTTTGGCTAGTTCCTCCAACTCCACTTTTAAACTCCAGATCTTCTGCTTTTCAGATTGTACTGGGATTCTATTTTCTGTGATGTGTTCTAATGTGGCTAGTTCTTCCAATGCTCTGTTTCTTCTGACTTCCAGCTTGCCAAAGGTTTCCTTGTTCTAAATGGAGATGTCTTTTTTCAGGTTCCTCATTTTCTGAGAGAGAATGAAATCAGGACTACCCCCTATCATGTAACTCTGCCACCACCCTTTCAACATGCCTATGAACCCTTCTTGTTGTAACCACATATTTTCAAACTTGAAATAAGAATGTGTAGAATCCCATTCTCCACATTCCAACAACAATGGTCTGTGGTCTGAAATTGGTCTTGGAAGAGCCGTTTGCTTGATAGCTTTGAAGCTCTCTTCCCACTCTGTAGAAACAAGAAATTTGTCTATCCTGGATGCCTGTAGAATGTCTTCTCCCCTTGACCAGGTGTATTGTGCCCCATGAAGTGGTAGATCAATTAATTGGAGATCCAAAATAGTTTCTGTGAAGTTCCTCATACCTGTGGATTTTCTGGAACAATTGAGTCTTTCAATCTCATATCTACATATATTAAAGTCCCCTCCAATCACCCATTTGTCCTCCCAAATACCCCTTATTGCGCCCAATTCCAGCCATAGATCATCCCTCTCAGGGTTGGTATGTAGGCCGTATACTCCGGTAAAAGACCACCTAAAATCCTCTTACAGGCTTTCAAACATACAAGTGATTGTGTATCCTTGATGAGAGTCAATGCATTTCCACAAACGTTTGTCCCATAGGATGATAATGCCACCTCTGGTACCACAAGCTTTTAATTCTGCCCATTCAGCCCACCTGTTACCCCAAATATGATGAATGATACTAGTTGGAATGTTTTCCATTTTCGTCTCCTGTAGACACAGTATATCTGCCCTCCATTTTCGAACTAGTGATGCTAAAGTGCTTCTCTTTTTCCTTTTATTGAGACCCTGTATGTTCCAACTTAGGACTTTAACTTTCATCTTGATACAATCTTGCAATGCCTGCCCCTTTTACTACAACACCCATCATAGTTCACTAATTAAATTTTGCACCTCTATTTCCCCTTTCTTCTTCCCTTTTTTATTTGATGTGCCAGGTGACCCTCTCTTCTGAGTTAGAGTTTGTCGATTCTGATCCATCCTCAAGATTAAATCCAGGAGTTCGTGTTCGAACCCAACTGTGTTGATCCCAAAAGCTTTGCATGCTTTACCCATAACCAATTTTGCCCATCTAGAAGTGTCTATAGAATTGGGATGTTGAATTACTTGTGATTGCATTAAATTCTAGTCATGCCAGGGGAGGAAGAGTGGCTCACTGCATGAATCAGTGTCTGAGCAAACGAGAGCTGTAGAGGCAGCATCTGACCAACTTAGACGATTTGAAAGATTCATGAGATTGTTTACAACAGTTTCTGCTTCATCATCTGCTCCGATGTCAACTTCAGAATCGTTGATAGTTGCATGCGAAGACGATTCTGCCCTAGCTCCATGGATGTGAGTTTTCTGTTGGCAAAGCAGCGGTGATGTTTGGAGAGTTGTTGATATGAATTTGGGGGCAATGGTCTTTTACTCTCCATACATAATGGGCCTTCTTTGATTTTCCCTTTGTATGGGCCTTCAGATTTGGGGCACTAAAATAATATGACTGAGTTTCTATTGGGCCCAAAAATGAAGGACTTTTAACTCCAGAGCAGCTTGCTTGACTGGCTCGGGTCAGGAGATATTTTTTCCCAGCCCTGTTGTCCAAATAACTTGGAGTGGGGCCAGAAAATTTTGAATTAAAGTTGACCTCTGCCACCTGCTCCCCCACATGGTACGGTGGTACTTTCTCTTCTGCTACACTCCCCGAGATTTTCCCCAATTTCTTCTCCCCTGCTTCACCGGCGTTTCTCCCCTGTAACTGGCCTCTAGATGGAATTGGCTTAGGGGTGGCAGCAACCTCCTTTAGAATCGAGATCTCGAACCTCCAATCCACCACATCAAGCTCAATTTGTCTGGGCATTTGTTCCTGCTGGTATTAACACAAATTCTCGCCCAGGAATAGTGATTGCGATGCTTTGTGTCTTCATCAATTCCGACGAAACCACCACAAAGATCACCAATAGTCTTAAAGGTTTCAAGTGACCATGCGTGGATGGGAATACCAAAAGCCTTGACCCGTTTGTATTCTGATCTTTGGGAGCCCAGATCAGTTCCTGCTACCGGTGACCACCATTCAAGAGACAGGCGACGACCGTTCCAAAACCATTCACCGGCATGAATTCTCGCTGCTTCTTGTCTTGAAGGAAACTCAAATAGAAACTGGTTGTGAGAGAAAGTGGTGACTCTCAAAGCACAGATCTTCCACCTATTCAAGAACCACTTTTGAATAACTTCTTGATTAGGGCTATAGTTGAATGGATCGTTGAAAATTCCGACCAGACACCTGCGAGAGAAATTGGTGATTCAAGTCAGCTGCTTCTGTTTCTGTTGTGATGTTCCCTGCCTTCGTTGCTGAGATCTCCGTCCACTGAGAGATCTTTGCTGTATCCACATATGAACTTGACTGAGAAGCCTGCCTGTGTCTGTTTGTGGGAAGTACCTCCAGAAAATGTAAAATCTTATTAGCAATATCACCCCATCCCCCATTGTAAACTGATTCAGGAACAATTATTGCTTTCTTCCTATCCCCTGTCCACGTTTCTATTCGGATGAATCTGCCATATGTGTTGAAATTTTGAAACACTCTGTATGCATATGTTTGAGACTTCCATCCCCACCGCCGGTAATGATTCCCTGCAACTCTTGATGCTTGCCTGGAAGCTCCACACACCCGACGAAGGTTCACCTCGTCTAATCTGATTTTGGCCGAGAAACGTCTGCCCCTTTCGATTAAAACGAACCAACCTTCTCCTGTATCGATCAGCTCAAAAGATTTATCACCGGCAATGAAGAAAGTCTTGTTTCCATGTGAGCCCCGTGAAAAATGGGGTACTATTAGTGAGAAAAGTCGCCGGAACATGTTCCCACGAGAGAGAGAGAGAGAGAGTGGGCTCATTTCCCAAGAGAGAGAGAGAGAGAGTCCAGAGAGACTCTAAAATTTTAATTTTTTTACAAACCACTTAATATCAGCATTTGAAATTATAGTTGGAAAAAAAAAGTATTTGCAAGTTGAAGTGGTGGTTGGATATATTTCAATTGGAAAAAAAGTTGGAAGTTTTGTGAGTGAAACCATCATTTCACTTGACATTCCTCAAGAAGCTTTTCACTTCAAGCTCCCTATTTCAAGTTGAAATTGAATTAATGCACAAACACTGATGGTCAAACTTCAACTTGCAAATAATGACTTCATTATTTGCAAGTGAATTCATGGACAAATGGGTCCTAAATCATCATGATAAGAGACGAGATCAACAGAAAATAAAAAACAGGGACGAACTCATTCTAGTTTAGTTACAGAGCACCTAACCCACTGCTATCTCTCTTTCTCTCAGTTTTATACCATGTTTTTCCTTCTCCTTCCTCGCCCTCAACTAACTTTACTCTCACATCTTCCCTCCTCTCTGATGGACACCACACCTAAGACATTTAAGTATCATACTGACATTTTATACTAGAATATTCAACTTAATGATTAACAAACAATCATGTGGATTATCATCATCATGATTTAAATCAAAGATAATAAAAAAAGAATATGTAAATTCAACTAGAAAAGCTTATCCCGCATGCACATAGGAGAGACAAAATAACCTTCCAACTTTAGTTGTAGTTCATCCATTAGTATTTAAGGTCATATTATTACTAAAAGATCCACTTGCACATTGAGCTCAGAGCTAACAAAATGCATATCATTACCTTCAAATAGTCAAACAGAATGAGACTTTGAACCAGAACGTGTCGCCTGAAACTAGGATCCTTCAGCTGAGACAAAAAGAACGATCAGAAATAATATGCCTTGAATTTGCTGCTCCGTTTTGCTTTAGAAGAGCTTTCTAAATTGAGAAATGCTCCCATACCTCAAGACCCATAAGTTTACTGCTTGTAAGATATTTTATGTTAAAGGTTGCAGCGTCATCCTCAAGGTTATGAGCATTGCCCTCTTCATCGCTTAAAGGCTGAGCCTCAAAAGTATTTAGCACGATCTTCAAGCCCATAAATCGTATAATCACACATTAGATATGGTTAATTAAAAAAAGCCACAGAAACATCCCAAATAATTAAAACAGAGAAAGAGGTGTACCATCAAACCGGATGAAAATTTATGCCACTTGACAGGAGCATTAATCAGGGATGGCGGATTGCAGAAATATTCCTGAGTTAGCGAAGCTTAAAATTATAAAACAAGATAGGAAGGTGGGGGAAGCACATGCACAGAGCCTGTCAGAGATACTTCAAAGACAGTGATTCATACAGAAATAAAGGTTGTCTGAATTCATCAAGAGATAACACCTTAGAAGATCACAAGGAAATAACTTCAAAATTAAGTTTGGAAGTAGCTCTTTTTTCCCTACCCCCACCCCCACCCTCTTTGTGTGGGGGTCTGAGGGGGCAGTAAATCAAGTTTAACAGAATCAAAGAGCTAGAACATGATCCTATCAAATCAGCATCCATTATATCTCCAATGCGAGCACTGTATAAGCAAATACTACATAAGGGAGGCTTTTGTAGCTATATGCTTTGCCAACGCAAGCTAACTCCTTACTAAATCAAACTCGTGAACACTGATACTTACTGTGTTTTATTGGGTTTCTCTTTGACG
>ML305731.1:0-34720 GCA_005239505.1 Nicotiana paniculata | reverse complement strand
CCCCCCCCCCCCTTCTCCTATCTCTCTCTCTCTTCAAATATATATATATATATATATATATATATATATAAAAATCTCCTTGTATTTTCTCTTCAACCTCTCATCCTCGTCATCACTAAGCTTGTCACTTAATATATCCTTGTGTTCTATGTTTGCCTACAATTCTCTGTCCCAACAGTTTCTCACCAACGGTCTCATGTGACCCTCATCTATCAACATCAACTAGGATTTCAATGTTACGAAAACTGATGACTTCATTAATAACGAAGTTGCTGTATTGATGATAGAAGTTAAAACTCGTGATTCAGTAGCATAATCAATGGCAAGATGGGAAGGGCTTCACAGAAATGCTTCATATTTAGAGCTTTTAGTGGTAAATAATTTGGAAGTTGTATCAGGATCTCCAGCTCCCACTTAAATTGTAAAAGAAGAAATAGTAGGATTTCACCCCCAGTATAAGAACACTAATGACACTTCTTCAGAAATAACAAGCACGAAAGCAGCTGACCATGGTAACAGGAAATGCAGAAAAAATACCATAATACTAGGTTTTCAGAATGCTCATCAAACAGACTATGTTATTCACAAGCATTTCCTTAAAAGTACAAAAGCCCGATACCGACCTGTAAACTCCAAAGTGTCTTATAGAAGTTGAAATCTATAGAAATACCTGAAACCAAACAAATTGATGCACTGTTAAGCACTAAATAAAATACAATCACAAATCAGCAAGAAAGTGATTGATGCATTGTTAAGCACTAAATAAAATGCAAACACAAATCAGCAAGAAAGTGATGGGGAAAATATATCTACCCTCAGGAGCTTGTGTCTCATATTTTGTCTCATTCGATGTATTGAAAACTCCCTTTATATTTACAGCTGTGGGAATTCAAGAAAACAAATTAGCACCAGTATACGCACGCGCGCAGGGGGGGGGGGGGGGGGGGGGGGGGGGGGGGGGGTTCTTCTAAGTATATACAGAAAAAGAAAATTAAGTACCTGAACGCTCGGATAAGGGGAAGAAGTGAGCAAGAAACATGATAATGCGCCCACAGAAAACAACATCATTCGCCTGCATTACAAGATGTTTAGACAGGAAACAATTGGAACATTTTGTTTACTTAGAATGAAGAGAAGGTAAAAATGCCAACAAGCATTAATCAGGTTTTACCAGTCATATAAAATGGAGTACAACGAAATTTATATTTCAGTACCGACTCATGATAGGTAAATTGGCTTAAAGAAAATACTTTAAAGCATCAAGGAGAGAAAAGACGATGCAAGCAATGACTTCCAAGACCTTGTACATTGCTTTTTTCTTTATTGGCAATCTAATGATTAATCAAATGGAGAAAAACTTCCACACTAAGTTGTTCTGTCCCAATTCTAAAGCCTTAATNCCCCCCCCCCACCCACACACATGCCAGAATGAATAAAAATGGAGATAATGGGGCCACCTTCTCAAACCTCTGCATGTAGGAAAAAATCTTTCGATGTCCCATTTATAATAACTGAAAACTTTACTGTAGATCTGCAACATTTCATACACCCAATCCACTTTTTCCCAGACCTGATTTCTTTCAACAAATTTGCAGTATGACCAATTAACATAATTATACACTTTCTCTATGTTCAGCAACTTCCCTGTGTCTCCTACTATCCAAGCATTCAATTGCAATAAGCACAGTATCAGTAATCTGCCTTCATTTAATAAAACCCATTTCTGTTTCAGCAACCAAATATTTCATCACCTTTTTTTCTCTCTGCCAGCAATTTGTGTTAACTGTTAAGACATAATATAATTAACAAAAAAATTTCCTTTCCCTAACAGCTTAAGCTTTTCAGTGAGATGGCCACACAGTTGTTCTCAAAGATGCCGGTACTCAAGGGGTTTGGGTGATTGGGTTCAATTCATCCTCATGACTTGGATCAAAACCACTTGGATTCATATTAATAGCACTGGTACAATACGAAGATCCTATTTTAATTCTATATGAACATGTATCATGTCATCACCCTGAAAGACATGGCAAAATAAATAAATATTACAAAACAAACAGAAGTTTTCATCCCAAAAAGCTTCAGTATATCTCTTCTTCTATAGCTCCATAACAAACAAAGAAGGAGGTCTCCCCCCCCCCCCCCCCCCCCCCCCCCCCCCCCCAAATTCTATTTAATATGCGTCACCCAAATGTAATCAAAACAACCCAAGAAACTACAAGTTAGAGGACTTTCTTGTGGGGGGATAAGCAAAGTATTCGAATTAAGAGATACTTTAATAATAGCAAATATTTCTTTCATTACTCCATATACTAAATTGAGCTAAACTTCTTGGTCATTAAGAAATAGGAACAGATATTTGAAATTGGAGCTTGTACATGGAAAAAGAAGAGATATTTGAAATTGGAGCTTGTACTTCCAAGATAGTGCCTTGATCTAATACGGAGGGAAAGATTTAGAAATATACAATAAACGAAACTTTTTACCATGATAAAATGAAATCAATGAACAATGCCATTATTGGATACCAGAGGCCCTTTCTGTTTATTGCATTGACAATAAAGTAATGACTTATATTTGCCAAAAAAATGACTTATATTTGCTGCAAATTGATTCATTTTCATGACGCGCAACCGATGAATTAATGTGCAAACAGAGACAAAGATATTTCTGATATCTATTACAAGACGAAGCTGAAGGGAAAAGCACTGTGTACCTTTGACAGACGACGAAGCAACTGATTACACGTCCTTAACATAACAAGCTTCCCTCGTGCAAAGAGCTCTGGCTATATGTCACAAAAATTAACATAAACATTGTAACTGTCAAGAATTTGCCTCACCAAATAAACACATACCATCAATAAAGTCGGAAATGTTCATAGAACTGAAACCAACAACAATTATGCATACCTTCCCCAATATGTCTTGTTTGCTCTCTATGTACCCAAAGATATCCTCACAGTTTCTCATTGTTGACATTTCTGTCAAATCTTCTAAAAGTTGAAATATCATGCCACCCTCCACATGCTCTTTCTCACAAAGATATAGAACAATATCTATCAACAAATCAAACAAGGAAAGGTTACTAGGAAAGAACAAGTGACCTTTCATGATAGCTTCATATAGAAGATTAAGATAACATAAATGCATCTCACCAACTCCTATGTGAATCATCCAGGGCATTCATAGGCTTCCTAGAATCCAATTACACCTACCATTATGTACCCGCTCATTAGCAATTAAGGCATATCTCGAGGATCTCTCTACCTCTACTGCTACACCAGTTGTGATCTAAGCTGAAGTTTTCTATGGGGTTAAACAATAAATGTACATCAATAAGATGAATTATTTTTTTCTACTACTAGTAGTACTATTTACAACCACAGAATCTCAAAGGATCACAATTTCCTGATAATAACCCAAAGGAAAAAATATAGACAACCTTAAGATTGAAAAACAAATGTATCTCGAGTTTATAATCTCAATAAAATGAGTCTTCCACAAGGAACTAACAAGATTGGAGGCAGATGAATTTCAACGAGTCAAAGACACGAGGGGCAAGTGATGGCTATATTTCTAGGAGCGAACTCCGGGAAACTATGAAGCGTTGATGTTCCAAAAACAGAATACCACACTCACTGGCCATCGGTCAAGACTTGTGGAGATGTAGGGCAAGAAGTGATGATGCTTTTCAGTAAAAATCATACTACCATAAGCATAATGATGTTGTATGTTTCTACATCTGGGCTCTTCTAGCACTCGAAAGCAAGAGCTTCCACGTCTCTCCAACCACCAGGAACTTTAAACAACTGCATAACTTATGATTCCCTAAAATGAAATACTTCAAATACACCGAGACCAAGAAACAAGCTAATAGGACATATGTCTCTTGGCAGTATAATCGCCAATGCTACCAGACACTCACCAAGAAGGCGGGGAATCTGACCCTGACTTAATTCACCATCAACAATCGACATTCCATACTCCATGATCTTCTGCCCCGACTGAACTGCAGCAGCCTGTGACAGGATACAATTGTTCGCTAATCATAAGACAGACATGTCATCCACAAAACTACTCAATAGCATGACAAAAGGTGAAGTTCAAACAAAAACAAGAAAAAATTATTGTTTTAATGAAAAGGTACAGCAAAAGATTCCCCAACGATACAGAGCTCAGGAACAAGAAAGAACCAGCTTCACCCTTTAATGTAATGCAAGGAGATCAGTTATAGAATGTCAGCTACTGCTAAGAAGTATTCTGGTAAAATCATGCTGTGCTCTCTGCATTTCAAGTTGGAACTCGAATCAGTTACAACTGGTCCTAGAGGTGANGGGGGTTAATCTCTTCATGCTTATCCCAAAAAAAGGGGGGATGTAATTCCCACTAGATTGACCAAGTCCAATTCTCATCAGTCAACCTTTTCTACCACAAAATGTAGCATTGTTATAGCACAGGCAAAAATCCAGGTAATAAATGATGATGCAATTCCTACTAAGAAAAAAAAAACATACCACCAGTTCTTGAAGTAGCGACCTGAGAATATTCTCCAGCAGCTGATTCTCGTCTTGGACTAGCTTTATTTGCTTCTGCAGATGACAAGAAAAAAGTCAAGACGATGAAGGATAAGAACTCCAAGGCAGTAAGCTCACATCGGTAAGCATATCTCATCCATCATTATTTAACAAGACCTGGATGTATAATTTATCAAATAAGCTACAATTATGTTATGCAAAAATGGACTTCTTCTAAAAAAATACTACACCTCAAACCAAGAAGAGACCAAAATCTACAGATATGTCACCAACACAGTCGAACTATATTTGGGAAACACTATCAAATCTTTACTACTTGTAACATGGGAAAAGGTCCATTTTAAAGCAGGGAGCGGGTTCTTATGTTGAAACTTGAACATTCCCTCAACTCACCCCCAATGCACAGGAAAAAATCAGATTATTGCCGGTGGTAAAGTGAATGGGTTAGATGAAATATCAACATCTGGTTGACCGGCCACATTCGAGTTTTAGGTCTACAGAAACGTAAACAATGTAAAGGACATGCATACACTTACTATATGGGATCCAGTAGATGACTCTTCCTTGATGTGCATGTTGCCATGTATATTTGTTTAATCTATCTTTTTTTTGTTTTACTTTCCTAGAGTAAATGCTAAATTGTCCCTGTTTCTGTTTCCCATCTGATCTACCCCAGCAGTCAAATATAGCACACACACATAGATACACCTCCATAACACACTATAAGATGCATATACACCTGTTTGCATCTACCCATTCCTGCAAACAAACATACAGATCTATGGACATTTATATGTTCCCGCCATCCCAATCCGAGCATCCTATTTAGCTTGGGGAATTAACTAAGCATTGAAACTGTAATGTTTAAATGATTGAGGGTGAAATATGGAGATAAATGTAACAGCTCAGCCCAGCCCAGCCCAGCCCGCTAGTGATATTGTCCGCTCTGGAACTAGGCCCTCGCGGGTTTAAAACGCGTCGCTAGGGTCTAAGGCTTGTTAACTTATATATCCAGCATCTCTTCTAAGGTGTTACCTCTTATGGACTGAACGTCCTCGCTGAGGTTTGCCCCACCGCATGGGATTCGCCTAGACTCAGCACTCGCACCGGGATTTGCCTAAACTCAGTTGAACTCTGACCCACCATCGGCATGGCTGACACAAGAGTAGATCTGATACCATCTGTAACAGCCCAGCCCGCTAGTGATATGGTCCGCTCTGGGCTTAAACCCTCACAGGTTTAAAACGCGTCACTAGGGTCCAAGCTTTGTTAACTTATATATCCAACATCTCTCTTGTATTTTGCCGATGTAGGACTCTGTCTAAAGTTTGGGGTGTTACATAAAGCTACTAACATTCACCACCAGGGACAAAGCTGTGTTGACCCAAGGGTGGTCAACTGAACACTCTTTGCCGAAAAAATATACTATGTATAAGGTAACATATTACTTATTATTGATTAAAAAATAGACTTTGTACACCTAGCAAAGGGTGTAATTGAATTTCCTAGCTTCGCCACAGTTCACCACATTTGAACAATTTTTTATAGTATCAGTGTGACTAAACTACCTTTTAGACAACTCAGTATTGAAAAGAATTGAGTAGAATAGAGACCACTTCCCCTTTAGAAAAATGTAGACAATTTGGGAACAATTACTATGCAAAACAGAAAGCAGGACAGTTAAATTAGGGTATACGCGTACTAAACAAACCTGAGGTTTTATTGCTTCTTGAACAGTTCGAAGTGCGAACTCTTCAGGTGCCCCTGGGCGCAGAATAGCCTGCCTAAACAAGTCCTGCAAAATAGCAAACCAAAACTTTAAGACGTTAATAGATTTTCAATATATAAATAACTGTTTTTGTGTGTTTGTGTGGAAAGTTCCTATCTTATCCCCATTTTAAAGACTGGAAAAATGGGTGAAGAATATCAATGGAGAACCACCAGAAGAAAGAGAAACCACATAGCTTACCATATTGAGGATTGAATGGTTCTTTTTTCTTTTTTCAAATTTTCTTTGGCGAGAGACGCTATAAAATCGTGCGAAAACGATACATCTGTAATGAGAGAAGGGAAGCAGGGACTGCTGGGGTTTTGGGGGTTTTCTTGAATTTCCTCACGTCGCTGTGTTTTTGACTCTTATGCTCCGGTTTATGCAAAGGAAAGACAGAATTAAACCCAAATTCAAGATGGAGTGAAATATTTGTTATTCATAGATTTGTCCGTGCCTGAAAGTCATTAAGAAAGTAGTTTTTTTGTTAAATAGCTACAAGTAAGTTGTTTTATTTGGGGGGAAATGGGGAATTCCTCCCGTTGGCCATAAGTTTTTTTTTCCAAAAAGTCTGAAAATATTATTTGTATTAAGAAATGAAAGCAAAGTAGAATAATATACTAATTGAAATAAAATAAATATGAGGGAGAATGATTTTATTATTTCTTTTTTTGGTATATTTTTCATAGGGTCAAAAGTTACCTATTTATAAAGGTACAAATACATGCAAAGATAATAAGTTAATGTACTTCTTAATTGAGTACATGAATACAAAGTACGTTAAATGGACATACAAATGCATTTATCTCACTCACATGCATTCATCTCATTTATAACACTCCCCCTTGGATGTCTATTTAAAAGATAATGTGTCTCGTTAAAACCTTATTAGGAAAATCCAGTGGAAAAAAACTTAGGGAAGGAAAAAAAGTATTCATATCTTGTAATATGCATTGAGTACTACCTCACTAAAAATCTTACCAGAAAAACTCAATTGGGACAAAATTTTGGTTAAGGGAAAAAGAGTACAACGCGTATTATACTCCCCTGATGAAAGCCTTATCTGATATCTCAGAGACGATGCATTCCGATCTTATGTCTCAGCTTCTCAAATGTTGATGTTGGCAATGTCTTAGTGAATAAATCTGCTAGATTGTTACTTGAACAGATTTGTTGAACATCTATCTCACCATTTTGCTGAAGATCGTGTGTGAAAAAGAACATTGGTGAAACGTGTTGTGTTCTGTCTCCTTTGATATGTTCTCTTTTAAGTTGAGCTATGCAAGCAGCATTGTCTTCATACAATATCGTTGGAATCTTCGTTTTTAAAGAAAGACCACACAGTTGTTGAATATGTTGAGTCACTGATCTCAACCATACACATTCTCGACTAGCTTCATGAATAGCTACTATCTATGCATAATTGGAAGATGTAGCAGCTAAAGTTTATTTTTTTGAACATCATAAAATAAATGTAACCTCACAAGTAAATAGATAGCATATTTGAGATCGGGCTTTATGTGGGTCAGACAAATAATATGCATATGCATAACCAATCAACTGTGAATCCGATTCAAAAGAATAAAATAACACATATCAATAGTCCCTTGGAGGTATCTAAAAATATGCTTAACACTATTCCAATGTCTTGTTGTTAGAAAGGAACTAAATCTTGCTAATAAACTTATTACAAAAATTATATTTGGTCGAGTATTATTTACAAGATACATTAGTGCCCCAATTGCACTAAGATATGGAGTTTCATCACCAAGAATCTCTTCATCATTTTCATGAGGTCGAAATGGATCTCTATTTATATCAAGTGATCTCACAACCACCGGGGTACTCAATGGATACGCTTTATCCATATAAAGACGTTTTAGGATCTTTTCGGTATAAGTTGATTGATGGACAAAATTCCATCTTTCATATGCTCAATTTGTAGACCAAGACAAAATGTTGTCTTTCCAATATCTCTCATTTCAAACTCTTTCTTCAAACAGTCTACTACTTTTGAAAGTTCCTCAGGAGTTCCAATGATATTTAGATCATCAACATACACCGTGATTATAACAAATTCAGATCCAAACCTTCTTATAAATACACAACGACAAATTGGATCATTCTTATACCCTTATTTCAGCAAATAATCACTCAGGCTATTATACCACATTCGCCCTGATTGTTTCAATCCATATAAGGATTTTTGAAGTTTTATTGAACAAGTTTCTCAAAAACTTTTATTAGTTTCAGGAACTTTAAGCCCTTCAGGGATTTTCATATAAATTTTATTGTCTGATGTGCCATACAAGTAGGTTATGACAACATCCATTAGACGCATATCAAGTTTTTCGTAGATTGCCAAATTTATAAGATACCTGAAAGTGATTGCATCCACCACATGAGAATATGTCTCCACATCATCAATGTCAGGTCTTTGCGAAAATTCTTGTGCCACAAGTTGTGCTTTATATCTAACGACTTCATTTTTATCATTTTGTTTTCGCACGAAAACCCATTTGTATCCCACTGGTTTTATTCCTTAAGGTGTTCGGACTATACACCTGAATACTTCACGTTTTTCAAGTAATGCTAATTCTGCCTGGATAAAGTCTTTTCATTTTGACCAATCATTTTTTTGTCTACATTCATCGACATATCTTGGTTCAAGATTCTCATCTTGTTGCATTATCTCAACAACAATATTATAAGCAAAAATATTATCGACAATAATATTATTTCGGTTTCACCTTTTTCTCGTAGAGACATGACCTATTGAGATCTCTTCATTCTTATTATTTTCAGGTACCTGGACATCCTTTGAGGTCTTATCATTTGTTATGTCACGGGGCTCTTTTTGATCAATTGCCTCCATATTATGATCTCCTAGATCATTTGCTCCCTTTCACTTTTGAGAATTTTTATCTTTGGAACCAATTAGTCTACCACATTTCAAGCATGGCTTAGACTTATTTGTATTTATAAAATTTGCAACCGGGACATCAATTTCGAATAGGAGCATTAGTGTGACAACCGACAGGTCGTTTTGAGTAGCTGCACTTCGCTCGATATTTTGAGGGTTGTAGTAAGTCCGTGTAATGTTATGGAACTTGTTGATATATTTGGACGTGGTCCCGAGGGGTTCGGATGAGTTTCGGATAGGTTTAGGTTGTGTTCCGCTCGTTTTTTATGTTTCGACGTTGTTTCTTCAAGCATAAATGGTACTACATTAAGCAAATTAGCTCTAATTCCTTCTTTTATTAAAGCATTAGATCTGTATTGGACACTCTCCTAGATGTTATTTATACTTCCTGCCTTACCATTTTATTGATATTCATATGATTGGTAAGGAAGAGTGTAAAGCAAGAAGGGTGATGTCGTGCCATTTTATATTCATTATCATGTGAAGAAAAGTGTAAAGCACGAAGGGTGATGTCGTGCCATTTTATATTCATTATCATTTAAGAAAGAGTGTAAAGCACGAAGGGTGATGCCGTACCATTTTATATTCATTATCATGTGAGGAAGAGTGTAAAGCACGAAGGGTGATATCATGCCATTTGATATATATTATCATGTGAGGGAAGAGTGTAAAGCACGAAGGGTGATACCGTGCCATATCACGTGAGAGTAAACGCACGAAGGGTAATGTCGTGCCATTTTATTTATATTGTTATGATTTTAATATTGTGAGGTCATGGCACGAAGGGTGTTTCCGTGCAGGTGAGGATGAGGGACATGCATTATGATGTGATATCTGTTTTCCGTGTATACATTTTCACCTTTACCTTGAGTTGTTATTGCCGAAATTATATATTTTGTGTGATATGTTGTTATTGTCCCGTACTTGACCTTTATCTCAATTGTTGTGCATTGTCCATGTCTTTTACTTGCTTAACATGCCTATTACATTCCTATTTCCTACTTTTAAAATTATACTAACGTCATACCTATTCCGTCACACTCTAGTTTAAGCATTCCGTCATGCTAGTCATTCACGCCCTTACTTGTAAACTTGTAAAGATCATGTGTTCCCTTCTTATTTGTCATATTTGTACTTAGGCCTCCAATATGCCAGTCAATTGACGTTGATATCCCTTACTTTCCAATTGTTTTTATTACTCACGTGTTTTCTGTTTAGTTCCTTACTGTTTCCCACATGTATATCCTTGTCCATTGTTGTTACTCGCATATTTCCTACTTTGTAATTCCTGTTATCGTGTTTCTGTCATATGGTTGGTTCTGTTATACGTACATTTGGAAGGATGAGTTGAACACACGAAGGGTGTTGCTGTGCTAATTGATTTGTTACATAAATTTATTTACATATGTGAAGATAAGATAGAAGCACGAGGGGTATTACCGTGCCATGTGACTTGATATTTTGGATACACTTCTTATTACAGGAAATATTGTAAATCTTCTACTGTAATTCCTGCTAGTAATTGTTGACTGTCTCACAGAGTTGTATACGGTACTTTTATCTATTATGTTTTGAACTGCCTATACTGTTAGTCTAATGTACATGTTATAACAAATAACATCTTTCTACTAAAAGCCTCGTCACTACTTTTACGAGGTTAGACAAAATACTTACCAGTATATGGGGTTGGTTGTACTGATGCCACACATTCGTGCAGATTTTCTCTTGGAGCAGAGTTGCTAATAATGTATGGTGCTGACGTCGAAGATGTTCGTGCATTCTGTATATAACTGCCATTTGTCCTAGGTAGTTTTAGATTTTGCTATTATGTTTTGTATCTTTCAAACAAAACGTGTATTTATTCGTACCAGCTTTCTAAATTCCAAGTCTTAGAGACTCGTGACTCGTACTACCAGTCCTTGGGTCAATTTGTGAATGTTCAGATAGTTCTTTATTATTTTTCTATAATCTTATTTGGATTGTATTTTTGTTAATTGGCTTACCTAGCGGGTCGAGTTAGGTGCCATCATGACTGGTAGTTTTTGGATCGTGACAAGGTGGTATCAGAGCACTTGGTTCGTAGGTTCTACGAGTCATGAGCAAGTGTCTAGTAGAGTCCTGCAGATCGATATGATGACGTCCATACCTATCTTCGAAGGCTACAAGGCATTTAGGAAAAAATTTCCCTTTCTTCTTTCCTTATCGTGCGGCCTTGTTTCAGCTTGAAATTTACGACTTTGACTCCTCCCAATCGCTCATATGTGGTATTCTGCACTCAGTACCCGTTACGTGATGACGATTGGTGATGCTGTAGATAGATTACAATGTGTTGTCTAGCCTCAAAAGCATATGCAATGTTAAATCTTCTAGTCATTCATTTGTGGTATGAGGCGGGTTCATGGTCTGGTTGGTAAGCACATATTTGGGAATATTGGTTGGTGGCCTGACTATTGTGGCTAGGGTGGGTTCATGGAAAGGTGTTGATTTGAGTACAACTGGGGGCCATCTCCTGCATGATGAGTTTGGATTGTGTGTCTCGTGTGAGGTTTCCATTCGGTAGAGTGCATGTATGATCATTTCAGAGCATTTTAGGAAGTTGTTTGACTATTGCAATGATGGGTAAGTGATTAGCCGAGTCTTTGGGGCGTTCTATGACCAGTATTGCATGAGTTTTTGAAGTATTCAGCTAAATAGTCGTGCGAGATCAGGGCATGTTGTGAACATGTGGTACTTTAGGCTGCCGATGAGGTGATCTATGGCTTCGAGCTAAGTGTTGGAGTCTGCTAATGACGATCGGATTATAGGGTCATGGACCTTATCAGTTTCTGAACCGAGATATTGCTTGGTTATTTCTTTGGATGGTCATATGCTGGTGAAGCACGGGTTGCTCGATGCGTATTAGTTGTGTATTAGAGATCAGAGTAAGATGAGTAGTTATCGAGAATGTTCTGGAGAGTTCCAGGTCTTATGTAGCCTTTAAGGATTTTTTATTTTATTTCCGGGTGGGGTTGAAAACGATAGCGAATGGTAATCGGATATGCGACATTTCCTTGTCAGGGAAGGTCTACATATCGATGTTGGAGTGATGTAAGAAATGGATTCGTGTTCTCAGGGGGTTCCTTCAAGGCAGTCATATCGGATTGAGTTACTTTCGAGTTGGCAGTCTGCGTGACTTGGTTGATTTAGAGGCAATTGGTTCTGATTACTCGATGATGTGTTACTAAGTTCCGGAATTTATCATGGTTATGACCACTGTCAGAGTTGATGTTTTCTAAAGTTATAAAATCTATATTGCATGTGGTGGTGTTCTCATGGATTGAGTTAAATGAAATATTCTCGGGTGATGAGGTGTTCAATTTGCTTATGGTTCAGAGTTGACTATGAGATTTTCGTAGCGTTGTGAGTTAGCATGTTAGAGGCGACGCGCCGTGTGGGGTTGAAAGGTTGCATGTACAAGATTGCAGTTTAGTTTTGGAGGGAAGGATACGATTTCTTGATGTCTCGGACAATTTTGGGTGTTTGAAGTCTTGTTGGCACTATGGGATTCCTATCGAAGTAGAGTCTGTCTGCTGACAGGCACATTGTGTTTCGTCTTATTGGTGTTTCTCCGCAAGATGTTGGAGTATGAATTACTTGTCAGCTATTTGAGAAGCGGTGTTGAGATTGGGTATGAAAATTCTGGTATTCGTGAGGCTCAAAGACTGAATATTCTTGTTGGCGGACTATTCTTTGATTTCGAGTTGTGAAGGAGTGTAGAAGATTTGATGATTAATGGTAGGTGTTATGGAAAGGTTGCTATAGACTTTTGGAAGGTTTATTACATGTTTGAGGATGATCAGAATTTGGTTTGGGGATTATTTTGAGCCCAGTGAGGGTGTGTATTCGGTATCAGGTTGGATTTGCCTGCTCTTGCGCAGTTGATGCCACATGTATATCATATGGCGAAGTGGATGTTATTCGCGCCTTAATTTATGTCGTATGTGTTCTCTCTTATGCTATGACGGGTTGTGAGGGTTACATGATTCTTCGCACGCATATTGTGATTCAGTTTAGGCCTCATGGCACTATGGGCGAGATGGCCATTATGATGTTGATTTGCTTATTGCACCATAGTTGTGCTTGACTTCCTCAGTATTGTTTGTTCCTAATGATTTTCCCCGCAATTATATTTTGTACACTCTGTTGCGCTTGATGTTGACGCACATGGATCAGTGAGCCCGAGTATTATGGCTCGTAGGGTACCCTATATGGGATGAGGAAGGTTTGGAAGAATAACACTATATTTTGTTGAGGATGTGGACAATGGCCCTTGTCGGGCGAGTGAGTTTATTGGCTTATTGATCAGATGAGTGGTTAAGCGGTTATGCGTGTTTCTTTCATCATCAGTAGGGTATGAAGGTTTTGAACGAGGTTCCAATCGGTATGAGGTTTGCTACCGGCACCAAATTTATTTTGGGCAGTAATGATGGTCGGCAGTTCCTACTGTGAGAGTCGAAGTAATGGGGTATATCATGTGATTACATCTTGTGTTATGGTTTTGACTTGATACAACTTGTTCAGACTTAAACAATATGTGGTCGTGGGATTCGGGCCTTGTAATGAATTCTGGATGATAGAGATTGAGTTCTAAGGTTTAAGGACCAAGGTCGAAATAAAGATCTCTAGTTATGTTGTGTTGGAAGGCTTATGCGGATGAAGGTGATGTGGGATCACCCCCGGGTTTATGCTTAGTAAGGTTACACCATGATTTGGTAGCTTTGGAAAGACTACTGGCACGTTCGAGGACGAACACGTGTTTAAGTGGTGGAAGATGTGACGACCCGACAGGTCATTTTGAGTATTTGCACTTCGCTCGGTATTTTAAGGGCTGGAGTAAGTCCGTGTTATGTTATGGAACTTGTTGGTATATTTGGACGTGGTCCCGAGGGGCTCGGATGAGTTTCAGATAGGTTTAGCTTGTGTTCCGCTCGTTTTTTATGTTTCGACGTTGTTTCTTCAAGCATAAATGGTACTACATTAAGCAAATTAGCTCCAATTTCTTCTTTTATTAAAGCATTAGATCTGTATCGTAATTATGGAGCCATAAAAAAAAGAATTGTCAAATTTGGACATCGTATGAAGAGTTTATGGTCATTTTACTAAGAATTGGGTTGCCAGATTTTTCAGATTAATTATGAAATTGTCACTGACTTCGTATTTAAAAATCTGCATTATTTTCAAATATTGAAACCAACATATCTCCTTCAATATAAGGTCAAATGGAGTGATTCAAGAGCCTAACTTGACTAGAATTTTACAAGGAATCCATTAGAGGCATCAAAAGCGAGTTTCAAGATTATTTGGCATAAGAAATGAGGCAGAACAATGTTAAAATGAGGGTTTTGTTCATTTAACATATTGTGAGTTGAGAAGCTCGGAATTGGACAATTTTTTAGGCTATTTTCACCATATGAATTGGGGTAAGTGTTCTCTACTCGGTTTTGGTAATGTTCCATGAATCTATCTTCGATTTTAGCTTTTGGTTGATGAATTTTAAAGAGGAAATTGGGGGTTTTGGCCTATATTTCATAATATGAATTTTTGAGTTTTGAACATCGATTTGGAGTCGGAATTGAGTGAAGCTTGTATGGTTGGGCTCGTAATTGAATGGGATATCGGATTTGGTGAGTTTTGTCGGGTTCCGAGGCGTGGGCTCGGGTGTTTTTTTTCCGGATTTGGGATTTGATTTAGAATTTGATCTTTATCATTTGGAATTGTTTCATTGGGCTTTATATGATGCATTTGAGTTGCTTTTGGCTAGTTTTAAGACGTTCGGAGGTCACTACGCGCGTGATGGCATTTTTGGATCTTGCTTGGCTTGCTCAGTATTGTAATTGACTTGTTCGAGGTAAGTTTTTTGCCTAACTTTGTTGAGGGAATTTTTCATTGTTTGCTACCTGCGAGGGTGATACATATATGAGGTGACGAGCGTATATGTATGTTCCAGGGTTAATCATGCTTGGGGATGAATTATGTTACATTTATGTTTGTAGAATTTCGTGATCGCTTGCTTCATGCCTCACTTGACTTCTAGATATTAAGAACTCATTATTAAATGTTAGAATCGAGACTTAGCCTATTATAACTTGATCAAATTTGCTGGAACTCTGAGGAATACATTGATGTGTCTAATTGTCATCTTTATGCATAATCGTTAATACATTGTTGCAGCCGATATTTTGAGATGCTAGATTACATACTTGTACTGTTGATAAATTGTGGGATTTGTGGAAGTACTTGAATTATGTGTTCCTTGAGGGTTCATTGAATCATTTTTGGCTTTGAAATTAGTGATTGAGAATTTGTTTGGAGTATTCGTTTGGACACTCTCTTAGATGTTATTTATACTTTCTGCCTTGCCATTTTATTGATATTCATATGCTTGGTAAGGAAGAGTGTAAAGCACGAAGGGTGATGCCGTGCCATTTTATGTTCATTATCATGTGAGGAAGAGTGTAAATCACGAAGGGTGATGTCATGCCATTTTATATTCATTATCATTTGAGGAAGAGTGTAATGCATGAAGGGTGACGTCGTGCCATTTTACATTCATTATCATGTGAGGAAGAGTGTAAAGCACGAAGGGTGATGCCGTGCCATTTTATGTTCATTATCATGTGAGGAAGAGTGTAAAGCACGAAGGGTGATGCCGTGCCATTTTATATTCATTATCATGTGAGGAACAGTGTAAAGCGCGAAGGGTGATGCCGTGACATTTCATATACATTATCATATGAGGGAAAAGTGTAAACACGAAGGGTGATACCGTGCCATATCATGTGATAGTAAAAGCACGAAGGGTAATGCCGTGCCATTTTATTTATATTGTTATGCTTTTATTATTGTGAGTTCATGGCACGAAGGGTGTTTTCGTGCAGGTGAGGATGAGGGACATGCATTATTGTAACGACCCGGTCAGTCGTTCCGTAATATTTAGCCCTGTTTTTCCTGTTTTCGCTTTATTGTGTGTTGTTTACCTAATTTTGCCGTGTTGAGTCGGTTGGTTCGGGTTCGGAGTGGTCGTGATGAGAGATGAGACACTTAGTCTCTTAAGTTGGCCTTATGGTTAGAAAAGTCAACATGAGGTTGACTATTAGGTAAACAATCTCGGAATGAAGGTTTGGTGGCTCGGATAGCTTCGTTAGGTGATTTGGGACTTAGGAGTGTGTTCGAAATGTTGTTTTGATGTCCGGTATAGAATTAGGCAGGAATTGGCGAAATAGAGTTTTTGGCGATTTCCAGTCGGCAGTGGAAAATATGCTATCAGGGTCGGAATGGAATTCCTGAAGTTGGAGCAGGTTCGTAGTGTCATTTTGGACGTGTGTGCAAATTTTTAGGTCATTCGGATGTGTTTTGATTTGTTTCGGCATCGTTGGTGATTTTCGGAAGTTTTAGGAATCTTAGGCTTGAATCATGGGTTGAATTGGAGTTTTGATATTATTTTGGGTGTTCCGGGTATTCGAGTAAGTCCATGTAATCATTTATGACTTTTTTGTATTTTTGGTTGGGGTCCCGAGGGGCTCGGGCTGATTTCGAATGGCCCTCGGGGACTTGAAGTGGGAAAAATGCAGCCGAATTGCTGCTGGTATTGCCCCTCTGGTGTGGCCGCACCCGCGGATGGTTGAGTGCAGGTGCGAGAAAGGGGCACAGGTGTGGATTATGGTGGGCTGGAAGAGTTCCGCAGGTGCGAGGGTTTTACCGCACCTGCGAAGCCGTAGATGCGGAACTTTGAGCGCAGGTACGGAGGTTTGGTTTTGAGTGGAGTCCGCAGCCCGCAGGTGCGCACCTGGGACCGTAGGTGCGGGTCTGCAGGTGCGCGACCTCCGGACAGGAGAGTATAAATACCAGCCTTCGCGACTTTGAGCCATTTCTTCAATATTTTCATCCGGGATTAAGCTTTGGGTGTTGGGGTTTGGGCTTGGAAAATTGAAGACTTTAATTGAGTAATTGAAGGGGGCAATTTTGGTCTGATTTTGATGTTCTTAGTATGTATAGAATCGTGGGAGGATAATGATTCCGGTTTTGTAATTTTTATCAAATTCCGAGATGTGTGTCTGGGGGTCAACTTTGACCAATTTCGAGATTTGTGCCTAATTGTGATAATTTTCAAATGGGTTTTGTCTCTCTAGCATATTTTGATATCATTAATCTAACTTTGACAGACTCAGAGCATTTGGGAGACGATTCGAGGGGCAAGAGTATCGCATAGCAGTTTTTGGGCTGGTTTGAGGTAAGTAATGATTGTAAATCTTGTCTTGAGGGTATGAAACCCCGGACTCAGTATTTTCTCACTATTTTGTTATGACGCACATGCTGGATGAGGAGTGTGTGGCATGCACTGATTGGGTATTTGAACTTGGTCCTTCCCGTGGCAATTATTGAGTTGCGTATTTACTTTTAAATCATATGTTAAATCGTGTTTTCAGACTATTGTTATATTTGGGTTGTAAGCCATGTTTGGGGCCTTGTGCCGACCTGTTTAGACCCAATGGGGGCTACTTTCTGATATTCCTCACTATATTGATTATGATTTACACTTAGTCATTCCATGTTAAATTGTTTTCGAAACTCAGACTTGTTTACACTATTGTGTGATATAAATATTGTTTTGGGTCGAGTACCCCGTTTGTTGGTAGCCAGAGTGGTTTTTTGAGAGTTTCTGACCGAGTGAGCCGAGTGCCAACATTGTGAGGATGTTATGGATCGGGTTGCACGCCGCAACATGTTACATTATTATGAGATGTGAGAGGACGCGAGCCTGAGTGATTTATGCCACGAGATGGCTTGATATTAGCGCTTGGGCTGTAGGAGCCCCTCCGGAGTCTGCACACACCCCTAGTGAGCGAAGGTACCTACTGAGTGCGAGTGCTGAGTGCCGAATATCGAGTGCAGAGTGACGAGTGATTGGGAAGCATGAGTGATTGTGAGGCTGCCCGATGGGCTGATACAGAGTGATGGTGAGGCATGCTGAGTGACTGATTCTGAGGGATGTTATGCCCGAGGGGCGATTTATGAAATATGTTTTTGCTTGCGAGGCTATCTATGATTTCTATCATTTCAATATTAAATTACCTTGATTTCTATGGAATTTGTGAGAAGGCACATTTCAAATAATATTTTAGTGAGATTGATTTTTAAATGTTGTAAGGCATCATAATTGTGTTTTCTGAAAGAAAGAGTTCATTCTCTGTGTATTTTATGACTGCTTTTACGTGTTTCGTTGCATTAGACATTATTTACTTTGATTACTGCTGAGTTGGCGTACTCACATTACTCCCTGCACCTTGTGTGCAGATTCAGGTGCTGGATCTGAGCGCTAGTTGTTTTTACATTCCCTTGGAGTTTTGTTTGCGATTTTGAGGTAGCTGTTTGGGGTCCGCGACATGACCTCCTTCCATTCTTATCCTGTTATTTGATATCATTTCCTATAACTGGTTGTAGTAAGGAAATATTAGTACGTGGTATTGTTTGTAGATGCTCATGACAATTGACTCCAGGTTTTGGGGTAGTGTATAAACTATTTTATTTGTTTTGTTGCTTTAAACTTCTTAACCGGAAGAATTTTGTGGATTATCGAATAATTTCAAATTTAAGGGAAAGTCCTTATGTTGTTCTCCGGGTGGTTTGGCTAGACTAGTATCATGATAGGCTCCATCACGACCGACTTTCTATTTTGGGGTCGTGACAAGTTGGAATCAGAGCCTTAGGTTACATAGGACTCACCGGTCATGAGCAGGTTTAGTAGAGTCTTGCGGATCGGTACGGAGACATCTGTACTTATCTTCGAGAGTCTGCAGAACCCTTAGGAAAATCTCACATTCTTTAATTCTGTCGTGCGAAACTGTTGATTCCTGAAACTAAACTTCTGTTGTTTTCCTTCTCTCACAGCTGGTGAGGACTCGCGCTATCGATCAGGGTGACCAGACACCAGCTAGACTAGCGAGAGGTCGAGGTTGTGGCAGCGGGATGGGTGCGGCCCGCGCAGCAGTCGGGGCAGTACCCGTGAATCCACCTACTATTCAGGATCAGGTTCCCACCGCAGATATTCCAGCAAAGCAGGCTCACGCACCGGTAGTGCCTATTGTTATTCCGGGTCTTTAGGAGACCCTGGCTCAGATTTTGAATATATGCACCAACCTTGCTCAGACAATTATTGTATCTACTACTGCTGCTACTTCTCAGGCCGGGGGAGGCACTCAGACTCCAGCTGTCCGGACACTTGAGCAGGTTACTCAGGGCCTTCAGACACCGGTGCAGTTCCAACCTAACCGATTGTTCCAGTTTAGGATTTCGTGGTTCCAGCTATGCCAGGTGACGAGCAGCGCTGGCTGGAGAGATTTAGTAGACTTCAGCCTCCGACATTCAGTGGTGCTGAGGGCGAGGATGCCCAGGGTTTTCTGGACAAGTGTCAGAGGATGCTTCGTATTGCAGTGATACTGGAGACCAGTAGGGTCTCATTTGCTACATTTCAGTTTTCTGGGGCTGCTTTTACTTAGTGGGAGTCTTATGAGAGGCGTATGCCCATTGGTGCAGCACCCCTTACTTGGCAGCAGTACTCTACTCTATTCTTAGAGAAGTATGTTCCCAGTCTCACAAAGAGGAGCTGCGTAGGCAGTTTGAGCAGCTGCGCCAGGTTGAGTTGACAGTGATGCAGTATGAGATGAGGTTTTTAGAGCTAGCCTTCCACAAAGTTGGTTCCTATTGAGAGAGAGAGAGGATTAGGAGGTTCGTGGATGGCTTCACTTATCAGCTCCGTATTCTGATGACTAGAGAGAGAGTTTCAGGTGCTACTTTCGAGCAGGTTGTTGATGCGGCTCGAGATATTGAGTCAGTTCGCCGCCAGGAGCGAGAGGAGAGGGAGGCCAAGAGGTCTCGTGGATCTAGTAGTTTCAGCGGTGCTCCTTCCAGAGGGCAGTTTCAGCATGGTAGAGGTCGTTCATTCAAGCCTCCTCAGCCAGTCCGCCCAGCTTATAATGGTGCATCTTCGGGGCATGGTCTCCGCAGTTCTCAGACGGGTCATTTTTCATTCAATGCCCTTCCAGCCTAGAGCGCAGCTCGAGCACCATCAGTTCAGGGTTCCTCTATGCATGGTTCTTCTAGTGGCCATTATGGTGCCAGGGGTTTCTTTCAGTCCCCGTCTCCAGCTCCAGGGAGTTGCTTCAAGTGTGGAGAGTTTGGACATGTATGGAGGCAGTGCCCTCGTCACCTTGGTGGGTCTTCTCAGCAGAGGGGTCATCCCTCAACTTCGGCTCCAGTTACTTCACCACCCGCCCAGACAGCTAGGGGTGGGGGTGAGACTGCTAGGGGCCGCCCTAAAGGGGGAGCTCGTGCAGGTGGAGGTCAGGCTCGTATTTATGCACTTCCAGCCAGTCTAGATGCTATAGCCTCAGATGCAGTGATCACAGGTATTGTCTCAGTGTGTCGTCGAGATGATTTAGCCTTATTTGACCCTGGTTCTACATATTCCTATGTTTCATCATATTTTTCCTATTTTCTCGACATGCCCTGTGTGTCTCTAGTTGCATCGGTTCATGTATCGACTCTGGTGGGCGATACTATTATTGTGGACCGTGTGCATTGGTCATGTGTGATATCTATTGGGGGTCTGGAGACCCGAGTGGACCTATTATTGCTTAGCATGGTTGATTTGATGTGATATTGGGCATGGATTGGCTATCTCCGTGTCATGTTGTTCTTTTTATCACGCTAAGACCGTGACCTTAGCTATGCCAGGATTTCCGAGGGTTGAGTGGAGAGGTTCTATTGAGTATGTGCTTAGTAGGGTGATTTCCTACCTGAAGGCCCAACATATGGTAGATAAGGGGTGTTTATCGTATTTTTCTCTTGTGAGGGATGTCAGTGTTGAGGTTTCCACTATTGATTATGTCACTATGGTCTGTGACTTTCCGAACGTGTTTCCTGTAGACGTGCCAGACATGCCAATATTGATTTCGGTATTGATCTGGTGCCAAGCAGTCAGCCTATTTCTATTCCACCTTATTGTATGGCACCACCGGAGTTGAAGGAATTGAAATAGCAGCTTCAGGAACTCCTAGATAAGGGGTTCATTCAGCCTAGTGTGTCACCTTGGGGTGCATCAGTGTTGTTTGTGAAGAAGAATGACGGTTCCATGAGAATGTATATTGACTACAGGCAGTTGAACAAGGTTACAATCAAGAATAAGTATCATTTACCTTGTATTGATGATTTGTTTGACCAGCTTCAGGGAGCCAGGGTGTTCTCTAAGATTGACTTGAGATCCGGGTATCATCAGCTGAAGATTCGGGATTCTGATATTCCCAAAACAGCTTTCAGGACTCGTTATGGTCACTATGAGTTTATGGTGATGTCTTTTGGACTGACCAATGCTCCAGAAACGTTCATGCATTTGATGAACATCGTGGTTCAGCCGTATCTGGATTCCTTTGTTATTGTGGTCATTGATGACATCCTGGTGTACTCGCATAGCCAGGAGGAGCACACTCAGCATTTGAGAGTGGTTTTACAGAGATTGAGGGAGGAGAAACTTTATGCAAAGTTTCCAAGTGTGAGTTTTGGCTTGGCTCAATAGCTTTCTTAAGGCACGTGGTGTCCAGTGAGGGTATTCAGGTTGATCCGAAGAAGATAGAGACGGTGCAGAGTTGGCCCATACCGTCCTCCGCTATAGAGATTAGGAGCTTCCTTGGTTTGGTGGGGTGGAGGTATTTTCTTCTATTGCTTCGAAGGGTGCTCCGTTCAGGTGGTCGGACGAGTGTGAGGAGAGCTTTCAGAAGCTCAAGGCTGTATTAACCTTAGCTCCAGTGTTAGTATTGCCATTAGATTCAGGTTCTTATACCGTATATTGTGATGCCTCGAGGATAGGCATCAGTTTTGTTTTGATGCAAGAGGGTAGGGTGATTGCCTACGCCTCGCGCCAGTTGATGACTCATGAGAAGAATTACCCAATGCGTGATCTCGAGCTGGCAGCCATTGTTCACGCCTTGAAGATTTGGCGCCATTATTTGTACGGGGTGCATTGTTAGTTTTTCACTGATCACCGTAGTCTGCAGCATCTGTTTAAGCAGAAGGATCTGAATTTGCATCAGAGGAGATGGTTAGAGCTTCTCAAGGACTATTATATCTCTATCTTATACCATCTAGGGAAGGACAATGTAGCGGCCGATGCCTTGAGTCGCAGAGCAGAGAGTTTGGGGAGTCTAGCATATCTTCCAGCAGTAGAGAAACCCTTAGCACTTGAGGTTCATGCCTTAACGGATCAGTTGGTGAGATTGGATCTATCATAGCCCTGCCGGGTATTGACTTGTGTAGCCTCCAAGTATTCTCTATATGACCAGATCAGAGAGCGCCAATATGATGACCCACACTTGCTCGTTCTTCAAGATAGGGTTCGACGAGGTGATTCCAGAGATGCAGGGTCGGATATGCGTGCCTAATGTGGATGGGCTTCGAGATTTGATTCTAGCAGAGGCCCATAGCTCGCGGTATTCCATTCATCCGGGTGTCGCGAAGATGTATCAGGATCCGAGACAACATTATTGGTGAAGGCGGATGAAGAGAGACATTGTTGAGTTTGTGGCTCGGTGTCTCAACTGTCAGCAGGTTAAGTATGAGCACCAGAGACCAAAGGGATTGCATCAGAGGTTGGATATCTCGGAGTGGAAGTGGGATCGGATCACCATGGACTTTGTAGTTGGACTTTCACAGACTTCGAGGAGGTTTGATGCTATATGGGTTATTGTGGATCGGCTGACCAAGTCTACGCACTTCATTCATGTTGGTACTACTTATTCTTCAAAGCGGTTAGTTGAGATTTATATTAGGGAAATTGTCCGGTAGCATGGTGTCCCAGTTTCTATCATTTGTGGCAGAGGTACCCGGTTCACATCTTAGTTTTGGAGGGACGTGCAATGGGAGTTGGGTACTCAAGTCGAGTTGAGCACAACATTTTATCCTCAACCGGACGGACAGTCAGACCGTACTATTCAGATTTTGGAGGACATGTTGTGTGCATGTGTCATTTATTTTGGGGGTTCATGGGACCAGTTTCTGCCACTCGCGGAGTTTGCATATAATAACAGTTATCAGTCGAGTATCCATATGGCTCCGTATGAGGCTTTATATGGTAGGAGGTGTATATCTCCGGTTGGTTGGTTTGAACCGGGTAAGGCCAGGCTATTGGGCACATATTTGGTACAAGATGCGTTGGATAAGGTGAAGTTGATTCAGGAGCGGCTTCGCACGGTGTAGTCTAGGCAGAAGAGTTATGCGGACCGGAAGGTCCGAGATGTGTCTTTTATGGTTGGGAAGAAGGTGTTTCTAAAGGTATCACCTATGAAGGGTGTTATGAGATTTGGGAAGAGGGTAAAGTTGAGTCCCCGGTTCATTGGGCCTTTTGAGGTGCTTCAGAGGGTTGGAGTGGTGGCTTATAGACTTGCTCTGCCACCCAGCTTATCGAGTTTTCATCTGGTGTTTCATGTGTCGATGCTCCAGAAGTATGTTGGTGCCCCGTATCATGTTTTGAACTTCAGCACGGTTCAGCTCGAGGGTGATATGTCATATGAGGTAGATCTAGTGGCTATTTTGGGTCATCAGGTCAGAAAGCTGAGATCTAAGGATATAACTTCAATGAAGGTTCAGTGGAGAGGACAAACGGTGGAGGATTCCACCTGGAAGACCGAGGGGGAGATGCGGATCAGATATCCTCACTTATTTGAGACTCCAGGTATGTTTCTAGACCCGTTCGAGGACGAACGTTTGTTTAAGAGGGGGAGAATGTAACGACCCGACTGGTCGTTCCGTAAGATTTAGCCTTGTTTCCACTTTTTTTGCTTTATTGTGTGTTTTTTAGCCTAATTTTGTCGTGTTGAGTCAATTGGTTCGGGTTCGGAGTGGTCGTGGTGAGAGATGAGACACTTAGTCTCTTAAGTTGACCTTATTGTTAGAAAAGTCAACTGCATGTTGACTATTAGGTAAACGATCTCGGAATGGGGTTTGGTGGCTTAGATAGCTTCTTTAGGTGATTTGGAACTTAGGAGTGTGTTCGAAATATGGTTTTGATGTTCGTTGTAGAATTAGGCAGGAATTGGCGGAATGGAGTTTTTGGCGATTTCTGGTCGGCAGTGGAAAATAGGCTATCGAGGTCGGAATGGAATTCCGAAAGTTGGAGTAGATTCTTAGTGTCACTTTGGGCGTGTGTGCAAATTTTGATGTAATTCAGGCGTGTTTTGGTTAGTTTCGACGTCGTTGGTGATTTTCGGAAGTTTTAGGAATCTTAGTCTTGAATCATGGGTTGAATTGGAGTTTCAATGTTATTTTGGGTGTTCCGGGAATTCGATTAAGTCTGGGTAATCATTTATGACTTGTTTGTATTTTTGGTTGGGGTCCAGAGGGGGTCGGGTTGATTTCGGATGGCCCTTAGGGACTTTGAAGTGGGCAAAATGCAGCTGAACTGCTGTTGGTGTTGCCCCTCTGGTGTGGCCGCACCTGCAGATGGTTGAGCGCAGGTGCAAGAAAGGGGCGCAAGTGCGGATTCTGGTGGGCTGGAGGAGTTCCGCAGGTGCGAGGGTTTTACCGCACCTGCGAAGCCGTAGATGCGGAACTTTGAGCGCAAGTGCAGAGGTTTGATTTTGAGTGAAGTCCGCAGGTGCGCACCTGGGACCGCAGATGCGGGTTCGCAGGTGCTCGTAAATGACTGCAGGTACGCGACCTCTGGACAGGAGAGTATAAATACCAGCCTTCGCAATTTTGAGCCATTTATTCAATATTTTCATCCGGGATTAAGCTTTGGGAGAGGGTTTTGAAGAATGAAATCAAGAGAACTTCGTTGAGGTAAGATGTTTGATCCTAAAACTCGTTTCCATGTGATTTTTGGACTGAAATATGGTGAAATTAAGGGGAAAATCAGTGTGTAAATTGGGGATTAGGGCTTGGAAAATTGAAGACTTTAATTGAGTAATTGAAGGGGGCAATTGTGGTCCGGTTTTTATGTTTTTGGTATGTATAGAATCGTGGGAGGATAATGATTCCCGTTTTATGATTTTTATCGGATTCCGAGACATGGGCCCGGGGGTCGGGTTTGACCAATTTTGGGATCTGTGCCTAATTGTGATGATTTCGAATGGGTTTCGTATACCTAGCATATTTTGATATCATTAATCTGATTTTGATAGATTAAGAGAATTTGGGAGACGATTCGAGGGGCAAGAGTATCGCAAAGTAGTTTTTGGGCTGGTTTGAGGTAAGTAACGATTGTAAATCTTGTCCTGAGTGTATGAAACCCCGGACTCAGTATTTTCTCACTATTTTGGTACGAAGCACATGCTGGATGACGAGTGTGTGGCGTGCACTGATTGGGTATTTGGACTTGGTCCTTCTCGTGGCAACTATTGAGTTGCGTATTTACTTTTAAATCATATGTTAAATCGTGTTTTCAGACTATTGTTATATTTGGGTTGTAAGCCATGTTTGGGGCCTTGTGCCGACCTATTTAGACCCCTTGGGGCTACTTTCTGATAATCCTCACTATATTGATTATGATTTACACTCAGTCATTCCATGTTAACTGTTTTCGAAACTTAGACTTGTTTACACTATTTTGTGATGTAAATATTGTTTGGGGTCGAGTACTCCGTTTGTTGGTAGCCTGAGTGGTTTTTTGAGAGTTTCTGATTGAGTGAGCCGAGTGCCAACATTGTGAGGATGTTATGGATCGGGCTGCATGCCGCAGGATGTTACATTATTATGAGATGTGAGAGGCCGAGAGACTGAGTGATTTATGCCACGAGATGGATTGATATTAGCGCTTGGGTTGTAGGATCCCCTCCGGAGTCTGTACACACCCTTAGTGAGCGAAGGTACCTACTGAGTGCGAGTGCTGAGTGTCGAATGCCGAGTGCCGAGTGACGAGTGATTGAGAGGCATGAGTAACTGTGAGGCTGCCCGAGAGGCTGATATAGAGTGATGGCGAGGCATGCTGAGTGACTGATTCTGAGGGATGTTAGGCCCGAGGGGCGATTTATGAATCATGTTTTTCCCGCGAGTCTATCTATGATTTCTATCATTTCTATATTAAATTTCCTTGAAATCTATGGAATTTGTGAGAAGGCACATTTCAAATGATATTTTACTGAGATTTATTTTAAATGTTGCAAGGCATCATAATTGTGTTTTCTGAAAGAAAGAGTTCATTCTCTATGTATTTTATGACTACTTTTACGTGTTTCGTTGCCTTAGACATTATTTACTTTCATTACTGCTGAGTTGGCGTACTCACATTACTCCATGCACCTTGTATGCAGATTCAGGTGTTGGATCTGAGCGTTAGCTGTTTTCACATTCCCTTGGAGTTTTGTTCGAGATTTTGAGGTAGTTGTTTGGGGTCCGCAACATGACCTCCTTCCCTTCTTATCTTGTTATTTGATATAATTTCCTAGAACTGGTTGTAGTAAGGAAATAGTAGTACGTGGTATTGTTTGTATATGCTCATGACGATTGACTCCAAGTTTTGGGCCAGTGTATAAACTATTTTATTCGTTTTGTTGCTTTAAACTGCTTAACCGGAAGAATTTTGTGGAGTATCGAATAGTTTTGAATTTAAGGGGAAGTCCTTATGTTGTTTTCCGGGTTGTTTGGCTAGCCTAGTATCATGATAGGCGCCATCACGGCCGACTTTGTATTTTAGGGTCGTGACAATTATGATCTGATATCTATTTTCCGTGTATACATTTTCGCCTTTACCTTGAGTTGTTATTGCCGAAATTATATATTTTGTGTGATATGTTATTATTTTTCCGTACTTGACCTTTATCTCAATTGTTTTTGTGTTGTCCATGTATTTACTTGCTTAACATGCCTATGCCATGCCTATTTCCTGCTTTTAAAATTATACTCATGCCATACCTATTCCGTCACACTCTAGTTTAAGCATTCCGTCATGCTAGTCATTCAGGACCTTAGTTGTTAACTTGTAAAGATCATATGTTCCCTTCTTATTTGTCATATTTGTACTTAGGTCTCCAATATCCTATTTAATTGGCGTTGATATCCCTTACTTTCCAATTATTGTTATTACTCACGTGCTTTCCGTTTAGTTATTTATTGTTGTCCACATGTATATCCTTGTCTATTTCTGTTACTCGCATATTTCCTACTTTGTAATTCATGTTATCGTGTTTCTGTCATATGGTTGGTTTTGTTATACGTACATTTGGAAGGATGAGTTGAATGCTCGAAGGGTGTTGCTGTGCTAATTGGTTTGTTACATAAATTTATTTATATATGGCGAGGATGAGATAGAAGCAAGAGGGGTGTTACCGTGCCATGTGGCTTGATATCTTGGATACACTTCTTATTCCAGGAAATATTGTAAATCTTCTACTGTAATTCCTGCTAGTAATTGTTGACTGTCTCACAGAGTTGTATACGGTACTTTTGTCTGTTATGTTTTGAACTGCCTATACTATTAGTCTAATGTACATGTTATAATAAATAACATTTTTCAACTAAAAGCCTTGTCAATACTTCGACGAGGTTAGACAAAATACTTACCAGTATATGGGGTCGGTTGTACTGATGCTACACATTCGTGCAGATTTTCTCTTGGAGCAGAGTTGCTAATAACATTTGGTGCTGACGCCGAAGATGTTAGTGCATTCCGGATATAACATCCATTTGTCCTTGGTAGTTTTAGATTTTTCTATTCTGTTTTTGTATCTTCCAAGTAGAACGTGTATTTATTCGTACCAGCTTTGTAAATTCCAAGTCTTTGGAACTCATGATTCGTACTACCAGTCCTTGGGTCAATTTGTAAATGTTCAGATAGTTCTTTATTATTTTTTTATAATCTGATTTGGATTGTATTTTCTGTTAGTTGGCTTACCTAGCGGGTCGAGCTAGGTGCCATCACGATTGGTAATTTTTGGGTCGTGACAATTAGCAGTTGGAATATGTGACTTAGTCACCCTTGGTAGGTTAGTGAATGCATCTGGCAGTTGATTTGCAATCTTTTGCAAATAAATTATCTTTTGAACCTCGTGTTCACATTGCTTTGTTCGAGAATCTAAATGAGATAGTGATAATGCATTCCAATATATCTCCTTTTGCAATTGCTTATTTTCTCCCCTTAATATTGGGTATACTGATTCATCAAAATGGAAATCAACAAATCTTACCGTAAATAAATCTCCAGTCATAGGTTCCAAAATTTTATAATAGAAGGAGGCTCATACCCAACATATATCCCCAATCTTCTTTGGGGTCCCATCTTTGTGCGTTATGGTGGAGCAATTGGAACATATACTGCACATCCAAATATTCGAAGATGAGAAATATTTGGCTCCTGACCAAAACCCAATTGTATTAGAGAGACTTTATAATAACTTGTAGGTCTGATCCGCACAAGAGCTGCTGCATGCAAAATAGCATGGCCCCATGCTGAAATGAAAAGTTTGGTTCTCATAAGCATTGGTCTAACAATTAATTGGAGGCGTTTGATCAATGATTCCGCTAGACCATTTTGAGTATGAAGATGATCAACTGGATGCTCAATTGTTATCCCAGTTGATCTGCAATAATCATTAAAGGCATGGGACATAAATTCACCAGCATTATCAAGACGAAGTGTCTTAATTGTATAATCTGGAAACTGTGGCTCTTAATCTTATTAATCGAGCTAGTAACCTCGCAAAGGCCAAATTGCGGGTTGATAACAAGCACACATGTGACCATCTTATAGATGCATCTATCAAAACCATATAATATCTGAATGGTCCACATGGAGGGTGTATGTGCCCACATATATCACCCTATATACGTTCAAAAAATGCAGGAGATTCAACTCCAACTTTAATTACTGATAGTATAATAATCAGTTTTCCTTATGTAGCACATGAGAATTCTTTAGTTTGAAGAATCTTCTTGTGATGCCCCAATGGGATCATCTTATGAATTAAGACATTATTCTGGGCTTATGAGCCTTAAAAAGGATTAATTTTAATTACTTCAATTTACGTGCACAGTCCGAACGTAAAACCGGAAAGCTTTTATGTGAAAATATGATAAATAATAATTTTGGAATCTAAAGTTTGGTTTTAGTTGACTCAGGTCAACATTTTGAGTAAACGGACCCAGATCTGTGTTCCGACAATCCTGAGAGGTCCGCAGTAAAATATGGGACTTGGACGTCTTCCCGAAATTGAATTCCGAGGTCCCTATATTTAGAAATCAATTTTTGAAGAAAATTATTTTGCCGGATCATTAAGGAAACAAAAAAATGAATTAATGTTTGAAATCATGGGTATCGGGCCCGTATTTTGGTTCAAGAGCCCGGTACAGGTTTGTTATGATATTTAATTCCTATATGTGAAATTTGGTGAGAATCGAAATTGATTTGACATAATTCGGATGTCTTGTTGAGAAATAGTGAAATTGAAGTGTTCTTGAGAAAAATCATAAGATTTGAGGTTGAATTCGTAAGTTTAGATGTCATTTTTGTGATTTGATCGCACGAGCAAGTCCGTATGATATTTTTAGACTTGCGTGCATGTTTGGTTTGGATCCCCGAGGGCTCGGGTGAATTTCGGGTAGGCTACGAAGTGTTTAGAATTTAGATCTCAGCTGGTGCATCTGGTGTCTGACACGAGGCCTCTGATCTTGCAATTGCGAGATCAGGCTTCGCAAATGCGAGCCTGGCAGACTTGGGAAACGCGACACATTTTGTCGCAAATGCGACAAAAGCCTGGGAAGGCCATTCTCGCAAATGCGAGATTTCTCTTCGCAAATGCGAAGATTTCCAAGATGACCAGAAGTCACAAATGCGACATTTTATTCGCAAATGCGAAGGCAACATTAATTTTGAAGGGTTCGCAATTGCGACCCTGATCACATTTGTGATAACTGCAGCCTGTTAAGTGGGATTTAGACGGGATTTTCACCCATTTTTCAATTCTCTCAAACCCTAAACCTCCATAGGCGACTTTTTTAAAGATTCAAACTTCTCTAAATCATAGGTAAGTGATTCCTAACTACTTTCTTTCAATCGTTTAAAACTTTTTACAAGATTTCAACCAAAAACCTAGAACTTTCATGGTAAAATTTGGGTAAAACTTAGGAATTTCGAAATTTGGGAATTTAGACCTCGAATTATGGTTGGATTCCAAAACCAATTATATATCCAGGCTCGGGGGAGAATGGGTAAACTTGTTTTTGTCCGAATCTCGAGTTTAGACCAAGCGGGTCGGGGTTCCATTTTTGTCTTTTGATAGGAGAACATAGGAAAATCATAGTTTTTCATTAAAGTTAATTTCTTTAGCAATAATTGATGATATTGAACCAATAAGTATTAGATTCGAGCGGGTTAGAGGCAAATTCTAAAGGAAAAAGTTGTGAATGAGCAGTGAGTGGCCTGCGGAATTGAGGTAAGTATTTTATTTAACCTTGACTTGAGGAAATAGGAATCCCCAACTTAAATGCTATGTGAAATTTCATGTGTGTGGACGGGTATCTATGCACCACAAAATTATCTGCTTAGCATGACCTTTTCCCCGTTTCCAATTTATTTTACTCCTGTCTTAATTGTTCATGACCATTGATGCCTCCATGTCTACTTGTTTTGCTTACTTGTTTGTTAGATATTGTTTTAATTATTTGGGAGTATTAATTGTTCCTTAACTTCATTGCGGTACATTAATGGTTGATCTGGTTGACAGTGTTTTACGTTACACTCCGGTAGTTTTCATTATAAAATGATAATTGATGAAGTTCGTGAATACTATAACTTTCTGCTTACAATTGTAGAGACATAAATATTGTGAAAGGCTTTGACCTAAATTGTGAAATCTTTTTTTTATAAATAAAGAGATATGACTGTCTGGTAGGAGTGAGTTTCACGCCGCAACAAGGAGTAATAAGGGAAGACATGTGGGATCGGGTTGCACGCCGCAACAGGAGAAATAAGGGTGATATATATAGGAAGGAGAAATAAGGGTTGACAAGTGGGAGCGGGTTGCGCTCCACAACAAGGAGAAATAAGGGAGGACATTCATGTTTTACTGATTATATGATAAAAACTGGAAAGCTTATTATTTTATTCTATTGTTCCCACACTATGCTTTTACCGTTATTTTAAATTGAAACTTGAAAATTTTCGTGAGAATTGGTTATAGCTAAGATATGGAAAAGTTAACCGAGTTGTTTTATTAATTGTTGCAAGTTACTGTGTAATTATTTTATTATTCCCTTCTTGCTTTATTATACATTGTATCCAGGTTATGTTATAAATGCCTCGTCGTAGCCTTATCACTACTTCGTCGAGGTTAGGCTCGGTAGTTACCAGTACATGGGGTCGTTGTACTGATACTGCACTCTGCACTTCTTGTGCAGATCCAGGTACCAGCCAGAGCTAAGTTGAAGTACTGGTTGATACTATTCGCACGGAGACACGAGGTAGATCTGGTGGCATCCGCAGATTCCTGGAGTCTTCTCCCATATATTCATTTACTGTTTTACTTAGTTCAAAACAAATATGTATTTTCTTTCAGCCAAATACTTGTAGTATTCTTTAGTAGTTCGTGAATTGTGACTCCAGACCCTGGGTAGCTAGATATTATAATTAGCTTCGAGTTTCATTTTATTATGTCTCACACTATTCGACATTCGTTTATTTGATAATTTAGACTTAATATTATCTTTTTTTATTTTAAACGTTGAATCCCTCTAACATTGTCTTTCCTAGCAAGTGTGGTGTTAGACGCCATCACGATCCCTAGGGTTGGGAATTTGGATCGGGACACTTTTGGTCCTTCAATGAATGACCATGTGAATTCTCAATTATTTTGCGCATCATATTATAACCAGGATGGACCAACCGATCATGCCAAATAATAAAATCAATAGTAAACTCCTTGTTTACTATGACATGTGATTCAACTACACTAATATTAGTTTAGTATAATCCGGAGGAAAATACGGGAAGCTTTTCAAGCACATACTTCTTTTTCGCTTTTATTGTAGTAATATAAAGGTATGCAACCTTTTCTTCGTTGGTGATCTCAATATCATAGCCATTTTGGTGAATCTCTTTGAAACTCAACAAGTTTCTTTGATACCTACTACAATATAATGCATCATTAACAACTAATATAGTTCCTCCTTGTAGTAATACAGTCGCTCTTCCAGATTCCTCAATTAATTTTGTACTACCAAATATTGTTATGATATTGGCTTCTTTCATAATTAAATAAAATAAGTATATCTTATCTTTTAATATGGTGTGCGTCGTAGCACTATCCATGAGACATATTTCTTCTTTATTATTCATACGGCCAACTGAAGACTGGGGAACTTTTCATATTCTCTTTTAGGAAGAAGATAAAATTCGGATGAAGTAAATAACCTCATTTGGCTAGAACCTCGTGCTGATAACGTATTAAGAAATGAGAGCAAAATAGAACAATATACTAATTGAGACAAAATAAATATGAGGGAGAATGATTTTTTTATTTCTTTCCTTGGTATATTTTTCATAGGGTCAAAAATTCCCTATTTATAAAGGTACAAGTACATTCAAAGGTTATAAGTTAATATACTTCTTAATTGAGTTCATGAATATAAAGTACGTTAAATGGACATACAAACGTATTCATCTCACTCACATGCATTAATCTCATTTATAACAATTTGGCTATAAAAAATAATTTTAGGGAAGTTTTTGAAGTTACATTTTTCAAGTTTTAAAAAGTAGTTTAGATTAGTTTTCCAAGTTTTCTAACTTCAATTTTTTTCAAGTAGAATGCACGTCCAAACACAATTTTAATTTTTAAAAATCATTTTTCATCTCATCTTCAAAAACTCATTTTTAAAGTTTCAACCAATAATAGTTTCTAATATATTAAAGAAATACTAGACACTCGCTCCCTCACAAGTTGATGCTATTTTCTGCTAACCAAATATATCCATGTGGAAGTTAGAAGTTTCTCTTTTAATAGTTTTTTCCCTCGGTTGATTGAGGCCTTTTCTCTCAAATCGTGAGAGCTTTTTCCTCCTAGAAGGGTATTAATATTTTAAAGAAAATTACCAAATAAGCATATAACTACCTCCATCCATGAATTTTTCACAAGCATCTTCCACTACCTCCTATAATATTTATGTTTCTCATTTGAAAACAAAACAAGTACATTCAATACTGTAAACAATATGTACAGGATGTTAGAAAATGAATTGTGCAAGTCCAACTCCAACTGGAGTTTACGACTGTGAAACACGGATGACATTACCGAACAATTACACAAATTTGTTCTTATTGAAGAGGAAAAGGAAGTTGTATCAATTGACTTTCTGGATATTCAATCAAGTATGAACGATTGCAAAGTAAGCTTGTGGGTAAGTTAACCTCTGATAAAAAGGCGAATTTTAATGGAGTTAATAATGCGATGCCTTTAGTTTGGGGAATTCCAGCGGGTTTAGAGGTTAAAGAAGTTGGATGGAATTTCTTCCGATTCATCTTCAAAAAATAAGGAGAGCATGGAAAAGTTATGATTTGGTGCACCATGATTATATGATAGATACCTCCTTAACGTTCATCCATGGGTACCAGGCTTGAAAAATAACCCATCGATTTTCAACGTATACAACATGTGGATCCAAGTTTGAAATGTTCCTCTTCACTGGATGTATATGGACGTGGGACGTAAAATCATGTATGCTCTAGAAGGGGCAGGCGATATTGAAATTTCAGAGAACAGAAGCAGAGAAGGAGCACACATGAGATTTAAGGTTATGATGAATATTAATAAACCAATACTAAGAGGAAAACTGATAACTTTGGGCCTCGAAACAGTATGAGTTGAAATATATTATGAAAACCTTCCTTATGTTTGCTTCTATTGTGGTATGTTTGGTCATAATGATAAAACATGTGTGAAAGAGGAGAAAGATATAAGAACGGGTAACGTAACGACCCGACCAGTCGTTCTGAGATCTAGCGTGTCGTTTAGCAGTTTGAGGATGTAACGACCCGACTGGTCGTTTTGTGTATCAGGACCCAGTTCCCCTAAATAAAACTTCCTGTAGTGGCTTATTATGACTTATGACTTGCGGGGACGGGTGGTTCGGGATTCAGAAGCGTTTAGAGTGGTATAGGAACACTTAGTTCCTTAAGGTTGGCCTTTAAGGTTAAAGTTTGACTTCGGTCAACATTTTTAGTAAAAGGCATCGGAATTGAGTTTCGACGGTTTCGATAGCTTCGTATGATGATTTCGGACTTGGGCGTATGTTCGGAATGGGTTCTGGAGGAACTGGAAGCATTTTGGCGCCCAATATCGAAATTAGAGTTTCCTTAAGTTTGAAATTTGGTTCGGAATGTGTTTTTGTGTTATCGAGGTCCAAACGGAATTCTGAGACCGAGAATAGTTCTGTTATGTCATTTATGACTTGCTCGCAAAATTTGGTGTCATTCCGA
>ML305730.1:0-87754 GCA_005239505.1 Nicotiana paniculata | reverse complement strand
GTAAAAGTTAAACTAAGTAGTTATCCATTTTCTAAGTGTGTTTCCACGACCCAAACTGGAGGATCACGACTAGCACTCGGGCCATACTTTTTGAGCACGAACGTACATATTATCTAACCTTCTTTATTATCTTTAAGGGCCGACGAGATCAATATAAATGGTAGATATTGATCATGAACAATAAACAATGAAAGATAATGGCATGAACCTACATCACATGAGATGACAAGACTACTAAGAAACTACATATAAGGTACGAGCTATAACATTGCCATAAAGGACTATACAACAAAAATTACCCAATAAGGCATACCAACTATAGATGAGTAGACACCTGTCTATGAGCCTCTAAAGGAGATTAAGTGATATAACATTGCCAGAACAGGGCCCCGACATACCCATAATATTTAATAACAAAAATGCATACCAAGACCACGGTAAGTCCAGAGAAAGGATCTTGCCAATAACCGCTGAACTGGGAAACCTACTGTGGTGGGGGAGCTGCGTCTACCTGTCTACCAGAACATGCAGCACAATATGCAGCGTCCAAAAAAAAGGAGGTCAATACGAATAAAGTGCTTAGTATGTAAAGCATGAAAACATAAGTAAGAACAGTAATGTAAATAGGGATAAAGTATATACAACCTCTAACATCTGGGTACCTCTGAGGGATAATGACAAGAAATGCATGATACATACATATATATACATAAAATTTTAAAACATATGCCTCTGTGGGCAACATCATCATCATATCGTATCCGGCCGTAATAGGCTCGGTAAAACGTATCCGACCACGTAGAGCTTGGTAAACCCAACTAATCAGTGGTTGCACAAGAGGTGCCATACCCGGCTGACTACAACGCAGCTCGGTAAAGTAATATATATATATAATGCATGTAGGACACATTGGAATCATATTCGGAACCCTTCGGAGTGACTTAAGGTCGATATTCTCCGTACACATTATTAGGACTTACTCTTCATCAAGAATCTTATAAGAATCAGGAAGTACCAACAACATTGATAACATATGAATAAGAGAAGCAACCTCAACATCAATTGTTCCATAAGAAGGGAAACAATGTAAGTACTGCTAGTTTTTAAGAGTAGAGTATCTTTGGAAGCTCCTTCATTGCATTATGTATAATGAGAGTCATGAAAAAGAATGAAAGGGATAGCCTCACATGCCTTGTATATATACTACCCAACCTCAAGCTATGAAAATGTCACGACTCCTTAATCTACAATAAGAGAAACAACACTATCGTTATCGTTTACGCGTCGTAACTATTATGTATCGACCATAACATATTTTACGATTAAATGGACAACATCTACCCTATATATATGACGTCAGACAAGTCAAAACAATAACCAAACATCCCAAACAACATCAATAATAATCATATTGAGCCTCCCAAAACAATCCACACAACCTAATCACTTCATACATAAGACGACCACCGTAGTTGTGTCAAACGACCCGAAAATGTTACAACGAACGACCAGATCACCACCCTACATATATATGGTGTTTCTACACACCCTTGCTCCTCCAAAACTCCACAAAACAGTAGTAAAACACACAGTCCAACAGCAACCCAAAACAGTCCACAAAACAGTCCGGTACAATTGAATAACTCAAACTCATAGCTTCCGATCACCGTTATGTGAGTTCTTACAAGTATAGAACGAATTTCCATGAATTTACAGCAGAAAAAAAAAATTAAAGAGAGAATTTAACTTTCCTTACTTGTTAGATAACTCAGCCCTTATGTTGGTTCTTCAAACTCTATGTTTTACCCCCAATTAGAACTTGGAAGAGAGAGAAAATCGATTAGAGTTTGTGGATAATTTTTAGGAGGACAGTTGCAGGGGTTTAGGTCTGATTATTTGTTATATACAATGAGGGTTATATTGCAGGAGATAAGAATTTGAATGGGCTCTTTTGCCGACCCAAAATTTCTTATTTTTGGGCTCTCATTTAACCAAGTAGGTGACACACCTACTTGTCTGTGCATTCTCGCAATAATGCCTATGTCGCTCTACTCCGATATCGTATTGATAAACATTTTAAGGCGTTGGAAACTGGACTCATAGACCTTCAATTTTGGGGGTAGATAACCCCGTAATTCCAAGAAAATTGGGAGAAAAGCTTAGTAATATTTGACCTAAAGTTTAAATAAAATTATGAACATAAGTTGAGACACTTTTTGTCGACTTTTGTTTCATAACTCGTTTGACTTCAAGACTTATGATACGGATATTATATGATTCAAATACCTTAAAACACAACCTCTTGAGAATATTAAGAACCCCTAGGTTTACCAAAAAATATGGGTTACAACATCCTTGATTCGTTTAACTTGTAATACTTGTTAATCACCCTTATACACTCTTGTATCATTTAAGACCAATAGGATTAACTCTTATCGTCTCAAAGATAATATCTTCTCAGATTTACGTCGACTTACTTATGGCATGAACCAACGTACGTGAATATGGGTTGTAACACCCTCCCCCCTTAGGAACATTGGTCCTCGAATGTAAGGGTTTATGGGGAGCCTAACTCATTGTGGATTCCAATGGTAATTCCGGCCGATTTTTCCCTATAAAATGGATACTAACCAAACTTGCAAGCAGTTAAACCCAACGTCTAGTATTACAAGTCTATACCAAGTATTATGGATATGTACATTATGTGTATATCACCATTTTGTATTAAGGAAGAGTATTCCCAAGCTAATACGTACCTCATAAAGCCATTTCATCTTCTAATGCGTCATGCGTCCCCCCGGCATCCTCGTTATCTTGAATCTGGAACAAGTAAGGGTATTTAGACTTCATATCCTCTTCTTCTTCCCATGTAATTTCTTCCATGTTCTTGTTCCTCCACAATAGTTTGACGAAAGCTACATCATTTGTTCTCAGGTTGCAGACTTCTCGATCTAATATATCCACTGGAACTTCTTCATATGATAGATCCTTTGTAACTTGTACATCTTTGATAGGGACGAACCGAGAAGGGTCTCCAATACATTTCCTCAACATATATACATGGAATACCGGGTGGGAAAATTCCAATTCGGAGGGCGATTCGAACTCATAAGCAACCTGTCCAATTCGTCGAAGAATTTTATACGGACCGATATACCGCGGACTCAGCTTACCCTTCATGTCAAAAAGAATAACACCCTTCATCGGTAAGATCCTTAGGAAAACCCAATCACCAACCTCAAACTCCAGATCATGACGTCGGACATCAGAATAAGACTTTTGCCTGCTTCGCGCCGTCTTCAGCCGCTCTTATATCAGTTTCACTTTCTCAATGGTTTGGTGAATCAAATCTGGCCCATATCATTCTGTTTCACCGACTTCGAAGAATCCAAGTTGTGATCTACATCACCTCCCGTATAGTGCCTTGTACGGGGCCATTTTAATACTGGAATGGTAGCTATTATTGTAGGCAAATTCTATGAGTGGAAGATGGTCATCCCAATTCCGCTTGAAATCCAGAGCACATGCTGGTAGCATACCTTAAAGTGTCTGAATGGTACGTTCAGCCTGTCCGTCGGTTTATGGATGGAATGAAGTGCTGAGATTCACTTGTGTGCCTAAACCTTTATAAAAAGACCTCCAAAAAATACCTGCAAATTTCGCTCCTCGGTCTGATATAATAGACATCGGCACACCATGAAGCCTAACAATCTCCTTGATATACAACTTCGCATAATCTTCAGCTCTGTAAGTTGTCTTAACTGGCAGAAAATGGGCATATTTTGTAAGTCGATCAACTGTCACCCATATGGAGTCAAACTTATGATAGGAGCGAGGTAATCCAATAATGAAGTCCATATTAATCACCTCCCATTTCCAGGTCGGAATCTCTATATTCTGAAGCTGTCCACTGGCTTTCTGATGTTCGATTTTTACTTGTTGACAATTAGGACATTGGGCTAAAAATTCCACAATAGACTTCTTCATGTTTTCCCACAAATACTGCTCCTTAACATCATGATACATCTTTGACGAGCCGGGATGGATGGAATATCGGGATGGATGAATCTCAATAATAATCTTCTCTCTCAACCCTGCCACATCAGGCACACATAATCGGCCCTTGTATCTCAGTGCCCCATCTGATCCGATCTCAAAATCCGTAATTTTACATTGTTGAATGGTCTCTCTCAATCGTACTAAGGTAGGATCTTCATATTGCTGTGATTTTACCTCGGCTACCAAAGATGATTCTAATGTATTCTGTACAGTAACCCCTCTGTCATCAGAGTCTAACAATCTATTTCTCATATTGGCTAGCTGATGAAGCTCTTTAGTCAACCCTTGTCTACTTGCCTCAATGTGTACTAAGCTTCCCATTGACTTACGATTGAGAGTGTCTGCCAAAACATTGGCTTTACCGGGATGGTACAATATCTCGACATCGTAATATTTTAGTAATTCAAGCCACCTACGCTGCCTCAAATTCAACTCCTTCTTCTTGAAGATGTATTGCAAACTCTTGTGATCTGTGTAGATGTCAACATGGACGTCGTATAAGTAGTGCCTCCATATCTTCAAAGCATATATTACTGCAGCCAATTCCAAATCACGGGTCGGGTAATTCTTTTCATGCTTCTTAAATTTTCTTGATGCATAAGCAATCACCTTCCCATGTTGCATCAATACGCACCCCAAACCTATACCTGAGGCATCACAGTATACCACATAACCTTTTATTCCTTCTGGGAGAGTGAGCACTGACGCAAATGTCAATCGATTCTTTAACTCCTGAAAACTTTGTTCACAAGCGTCAGACCACTGGAACTTAGTAGCTTTATGTGTTAACTTATTCAATGGTGCTGATATAGAGGAAAACCCTTCTATAAATCGCCTATAATATCCTGCTAGCCCTAGGAAGCTGCGGACTTTTGATGGTGTTGTAGGTCTCGGCCAATTCTTTACTGCATCAATCTTTTGAGTGTCGACATTAATACCCTCGTCAGATATCACATGGCCAAGGAATGCTACTGAGTTCAGCCAGAATTCACATTTCGAGAGCTTAGCATATAACTTACGATCCTGAAGCGTATGTAATACTATCCGCAAGTGGCGCGCATATTCCGCCTCAGAACGAGAATACACCAAAATTTCATCAATGAATACAATCACGAACACATCAAGATAGGGAATGAATACAATATTCATGAGATCCATAAAAGCTGCTGGGGCATTTGTTAGCCCGAACAACATCACCAAGAACTCGAAATGCCCATATCTTGTCTGGAAGGCTGTCTTTGGAATATACTTCTCCTTAATCCTCACTTGATGATACCCAGAACGTAAGTCAATCTTTGAGAAATACTTGGCACCCAAGAATTGGTCAAACATGTCGCCAATCCTTGGAAGTGTGTACTTGTTCTTTATAGTAAACTTATTCAACTATCTATAATCAATACACATCCTTAACGACCCGTCTTTCTTCCGCACGAATAGGACTGGCACACCCCAAGGTTAAGTGATAGGCATAATAAAGCCTTTATCCAGTAAGTCCTTCAACTCCGCCTTCAACTCTTGCTACTCTGTCGGGGCCATCCTGTATGAAGGAATAGATATGGGTTTAGTGTCAAGCAACACATCAATGCTAAACTCAATCTCCCTTTCAGGAGGAAGACCTGGGGGTTCATCCGGAAAAACATCTGGAAATTCATTGACCATGGGGATGGATTGTAGAGTAGGCGGTTTCTCCTCGACATCCCTAAAGCGAACGAGATGATAAATGTAACCTTTTGAGATCATCTTCCTTTCCTTAAGATAGGAAATAAACCTACATTTTGGCGTAGCAATGTTCCCTTTCCACTCGATGAAGGGTTCATCGGGAAATTGAAACCTAACTATGTTCGTAAGACAATAAACATTTGCATAGAATGAGACTAACCAGTCCATTCCTATTATCAAATCGAATTAACCATTTCGAATTCAAATAAATTCGCCGAGGTTTGACGACTGCAAATCATCACTGTGCAACCTCTATATAACCTTCTAGCAATCACAGAATCTCCTATAGGAGTAGATACCGCAAGTGGTTTACTTATTAATTCAGGTTCAATGCCAAACTTATTAGCCACAAATGGTGTAACATATGATAATGTAGATCCCGGATCAATCAACGCATATACATCGTAAGAAAACACAGACAATATACCTGTAACAACATCCTGAGACGACTCAAGATCCTGTCGACCTAATAGAGCATATGTTCAATTTTGAGCACCACTCGAACTCGGCAATGCACCTCTACCTCTACCACAACCTGCCGATTGCTGAAAACACCATGCTGGAGGTCGAACCGATGAGGAAAAACAAGACACAGATCCAGTTTGCTGAGCCATACCACCACCTTCTCTGTTAGGATAATCCTGCATCATATGGCCAGGCCATCCACAAGAATAGCACGCATCAGAACCTACATGACACAGTCCAAAGTGGGCCTTGCCGTACTGATCACAACGGGGTGTTGGGGGTCTCGTTTGACTAGTATCCCTATGATATTGTGATCCTGATGCCCGTGAACTCTGACTTAGACCAGAATAGGGAAATCAATCATACAGAGGCCTTTGAAATTGTGGAGGAGCACTAGCTACAGGTGGCATTGAACTCCTCAAAGACTGGGTCCTAACACTACCTCTAAAGTCATGAGAATACCTTACAAATTTCGCCCGCTTATGTTGGCCCCTATTCTGCTCCTTATCTGCTCTTTGTTGGCTCTTAGGATCCTCTAGGGTCTGGGCATAATCTTGAATACGGGAAATATCCATGCCCTCCACCAACGAGGCTGTCGTGCACTCATTTATCAGATGTGGTCCCAACCCGTTCACGAACATATGCACCCTATCACTCATTTCGGCCACCATATGGGGAGCGTACCTTGCTAAAGAATCAAACTTCATACTATACTCTCGCACACTCATATTACCTTGTCTAAGGTTTAATAAATTATTAGCTCTAGCTCGTCGTATCTCAACTAGTAAATAGTGACGAAGAAAGGCCTCAGAAAATTCCTTCCACACAGCTGGATGGGCGTTCAAATCCCCGGATCTCTCCTAACTATCATACCAGAAAACCGCTAAATCCCGCAACCGATAAGAAGCCAACTCTACTGACTCTGTATATGTAAAATGCATAACCCATAATGTAAGATGAATATGGTCAATAAAAGTCTATGGGTCCTCCTTGGGGTCTGATCCGGTAAACACTGGAGGTTCTAGATTAATAAAATCACAAACTCTCGTACTATCTGGTTTTACAAGAGCACCGATATTCTGCCTTTGAGCCTGAGTAGATACCAAGCTAGTCAATAACTGTACCGCACTCTACATATCTTGGTTTGTAAGGCCAGATGGAGGAACTGGTGGTGCTGGTTGCCTCCTAATATCCTCTGGATGAGACGGAGTAGATGAGTTATGAGATGGCATCTCACTTTGAGCCTCACTTTGGCCTGCTCTGGCTTGAGGCACCTGATTGGTACCCTCTCCCACAGCTATATCAAGCCGTCTAATAATCGCTTGCTTCCTAGTCAAAGGAATTGATGAAAGAAAACAAGGTTAATATTAGATACGAACACTAAAGACTCAACTCTACGCACGATCTAGATTCAGGAAGAAGGTAACAACCCTAGATGTCATGTAGTCTTATGATTATAAATGTGGCGCGCTACACATCCATAATCAATACTCTACAAGACACGGCTCATAGACAACCCCTAAGACAGACTTTCTCTGAAACCAAGTTTATCACGACCCAAACTGGAGGATCATGGCTAGCACCCGAGCCATACTTTCCGAGCACCAACATACATTTTATCTAACCTTCTTTATTATCTTTAAGGGCCGACGAGATCAATATAAATGGTAGATATGGATCATGAAAAATAAATAATGAAAGGTAATGGCATAAAACTACATCACATGGTATGAAAAGACTACTAAGAAACTAGATATAAGGTACGAGCTACAACGCTGCCATGAAGGACTATACAACAAAAATTAGCCAACAAGGCATCCCAACTATAGATGAGTCGACACCTGTCTATGAGCCTCTAAAGGGGCTTAAGTGATACAACATTACCGGAATAGGGCCCCGACATACCCATAATATCTAGTAACAAAAATGCATACCAAGACCACGGCAAGTCCGGAGAAACGATTTTGCCAATAACTGCTGAACTGGGAAGCCTACTATGGTGGGGGAGATGCGTCTACCTATCTACCAGGACCTGCAACACAACATGCAGCGTCCACAAATAAATAGGACGTCAGTACGAATAAAGTACTGAGTATGTAAAGCAGGAAAGCATAAGTAAGAACAGTAATGTAAACAGTGATAGAGTATATAAAACCTCTAACATTTGGGTACCTCTGAGGGATACTGACATGAAATGCGTGATACATACATATATATATATATATATATATATACGTAAAACTTTAAAACATACGTCTCTGTGGGCAACATCATCATCATATCGTACCCGGCCGTAATAGGCTCGGTAAAATGTACCCGACCACGTGGAGCTCAGTAAACCCAATTGATCAGTGGTTTCACATTAGGTGTAATACCCGTCCGACTATAGCGCGGCTCCGTAGAGTAAAATAGATACATAAATAAATATATATAATGCATGTAGGACTCATTTGAATCATTTTCTGAACCTTTTCGAGTGACGTAAGGTCGACATTTTCCGTACACGTTAATAGGACCAACTCTTCATCAAGAAGCTTATAAGAATCAGGAATTACCAACAACATTGATAGCATAAGAATAATAGAAGCAACCTGAAAATCAATTATTCCATAAGAAGGGAAACAATGTAAGTACTGCTTGTTTATAAGAGTAGAGTATATTTGGAAGCTCGTTTATTTCATTATGTATAATCGGAGTCATACAAAAAAAGGAAAGGTATAGCCTAATATACCTTGTTTATATACTTCCCAACCTCAAGCTATGCAAATGGCACGACTCCTTAATCTACAGTAAGAGAAACGACACTATCGTTATCGTTTAAGCGTCGTAACTATTATGTATTGACCATAACATATTTTATGATGAAACGGACAGCAACTCCCCTATATATATGACTTCACACAAGTCAAAAAAATCACCAAACATCCCAAACAACATCAATAATAATCATATTGAGCCTCCCAAAATAGTCCACACAACCTAATCACTTCATACATAAGATGACCACCGTAGTAGTGTCAAACGACCCGAAAATGTTACAACGAACGACCAGCCCACCACCCTACATATATATGGTGTTTATAAACACCCTTACTCCTCCAAAACTCCACAAAATAGTAGTAAAATACGCAGCCCAACAGCAACACAAAACAGTCTGCTACAATTGAATAACTCGAACTCACGGTTTCCGATCACCATCCTGTGAGTTCTTACAAGTATAGAACGAATTTCCATGAATTTACAGCAGAAAAAATGAATGAAATAGAGCAGTAAAATTACCTTACTTATAGTATAACTCAGCCCTTATGTTGGTTCTTCAAACTCTAGGTTTTACCCCCAATTAGAACTTGAAAGAGAGAGAAAATCAATTAAGGTTTGTAGATAATTTTTGGGAGGAAGCTTGCAGGGATTTAGGTCTGGTTATTTGTAATATACAATGAGGGTTATATTTCAGGAGATAATAATTTAAATGGGTTCTTTGGCCGACCCAAAATTTTGGTCTCTTATTTAACCAAGTAGGTGACACACCTACTTGTCACCTAGCATCCTGTGCAGTATCTCAACAATGCCTATATCTTTATACTCCGATGTCGTATTAAGAAACGGTTTAATGCGTTAGAAACTAGACTCATAGATATTTAATCTGGTGGGTAGATGACCCCGTGATTCCAAGTAAACTGGGAGAAAAGCGTAGTAACATTTGACCTAAACTTTAAATAAAATTATGAACATAAGTTGCGACACTTTTCGTCGACTTTTGTTTCATAACTCGTTTGACTTCAAGACTTATGATATAAACATTATATTATTCAAATACCTTAAAACACAACCTCTAGAGAATATTAAGAACCCCTAGATTTACCCAAAAATATGGGTTACAACATCCTTGATTCGTTTAACTTCTAATACTTGTTAATCACCCTCACACTCTTGTATAATTTAAGACCAATAGTATTAAATTCTTATCGTCTCAAAGATAATCTCTTCTCAGATTTACGTCGACTAACTTATGGAATGAACCAACGTACGTGAATATGGGTTGTAACACGGATAATATGATTTTTATCCATATTTGAACCGTTTTTAAAAAGTTCATCATCCAATCCATTATGTAATGAATATTATGGGTGGATAAGGGGTTTTAACCAGTTTGCCACCACTAGGGTTGACTAAGAACTAATTTAGACTTCTTTAAGGAAAGTTGAAGTGTACTTTGTTGGATGTTGAGTTATGTACAATGAAATTATTAAATGAGTATTTATAGGTGATGCATTGGAGTAGGTTTTGACCTAAAAGTTGTGTTTGTACCCTCAAACCACCATATATTTGTGAAGCTGAACTAACAATGGAGTAGTCCCCATGCCTCCACACCCAACGTCACACAAAATCCTTGTAATCCCTCAAGAACATCACCTATATATATGTTGTGCCCCCCTTCTTCCTCGCGGAGATTGGGTTCATGACATTAGTTGGGACAACTCATTTCTTTTGGGAAATTGGGTTTGCATATTTTGATGAGTCGCCACCTAACGATTTTGACGGTGTATAAGGGCACCTAACAGGTTCAATTATAACTACGTTGCTAACTAGAGACTTGGGTAAGGGCTTGAAATTATCCTAAGGGGAAGGTGTTAGGCACCCCTCAGGACCCACACATGTGGTTCCCGGCCGAATGGTTTCGTGAATTTGTACCGATAGCAAATAACAAATAAAGGCTCAAATAAGAGGGGATTTAAGTCTTAAACATGCGGATGTTCAAAAATGGTAAAGGAGATTAGACTATGGAAAAGATTATGAGCTAAGCATATAAAAAGTGTCCTAGGTTTATAATCATATGGATCACATAAATGCAATACCCGGTAATCACTCCTTGGAGAGGGGCTACACATGGTATTAGCGCACCGGTCATCATATCCATACTCTACCCTTCCCATCTTGTAAAGGTGATTAAAGTGCGTGTTGGTCACAAAACTTATTGCGTTATATTACCCGTCCCATCCTATCTGTCCTGGAGGAAGTTATGGACTACTATTCCTAGAGGGTGAGTACTAGGCTGAACCCCTAGATTTAAAGGACAAAATGCTAAATGACAAACAAACCAATTAGGACTGCAAATACATGGAAATATATAGAGGCATATATGATGCTCAGATATTCCTCCCCAATTATACACATAAATAGCACGGCTAAAACACAAGTAAAGTCTTTAACTTTAGGACCTAAAGCATGATGTCTAGACGAGAATCCACTTTAGTAAGTCTAATACCTAAGGCTTGCCTAGGCGTATTAAACCACTCTAGTTACACTGTTTTAGCTTTTTCAGAAAATAGTAGTTAAACAAGGATGAGTCTATTTTTAATCTTAACCAAGATAAAGGGGTGAATATAAATGCAATCCTAAGGACATGGCATCTAAATGCAAAACAAGGTGCAGAAGGATGCAAATTTTTTACATGTTGTTCTAGATGCACAAGCGTCTTCAGTATTAGAATCTATTTCTTAACGAGATTCATTAACACATTTTGACTAAAAATAGAACATACGGAGACATAATTCCTTGTTAAGTTACTAAACATACAGATAGATCTTAGTCTTGCGAATTAAAGGGGCATAGCTTAGCTCGAAAGGAAACGAATGATAGAGATAGTGGTTTCTTTTGAAAATTAAATAGGAGACAATGTTTAGTCTCAAAAAGCAGAAAGGTAGCCTTATGAAATATGCAGATGCAGATGGAGACAACGTATAGTCCCAGAAGGCAGAAAGGTAGCCTTATGCAATATGCAAATGCGGATAGAGATATCGTTTAGTCTCGGAAGGCACAAAGGTAGCCTTATGCAATATGCAGATGCAGATGGAGACAGTGTTTAGTCTTGGAAGGCATAAAGGTAGCCTTATTCAATATGCGGGTGCAGATGGAGACAACGTTTAGTCTCAAAAGGCAGAAAGGTAGCCTTATCAAATATGCAGATGCAGATGGAGAGATTGTTTAGTCTCGGAAGGAAAAAAGGTAGCCTTATGCAATATGCGGATGCATATGGAGACAACGTTTAGTCTCGGAAGGTAGAAAGGTGTCCTTATGGAATATGCGGATGCAGATGGAGACATCGTTTAGTCTCGGAAGGCAAAAAGGCAGCCTTATGCAATATGCAGATGCAGATAGATACATCATTTAGTCTCGTAAGGCAGAAAGGTAGCCTTATGCAATATGCGGATGTAGATGGAGACATCATTTAGTCTTGGAAGGAATTAAGGTAGCCTTATGCAATATACGGATGCAGATGGACACATCGTTTAGTCTCGGAAGGCAGAAAGGTAGCCTTATGCAATATACGGATGCAGATGGAGACAATGTGTAGTCTCGGAAGGTAGAAAGGTAGCCTTATGCAATATGCGGATGTAGATGGAGACAACGTTTAGTCTCGGAAGGCAGAAAGGTAGCCTTATGCAATATGCGGATGTAGATGGAGACAACGTTTAGTCTCGGAAGGCAGAAAGGTAGCCTTATGCAATATGCGGATGCAGATGAAGACAACTTTTAGTCTCGGAAGGCAGAAAGGTAGCCTTATGCAATATGCGAGGAAGGACGACATAAATTCTTAGCTGGCGTTAATTGCGGCAGGGCATTGTGATAATGAAGCATCGTTTGTGCTAATAATAAATGTTGACGTGTGCTATGAGTTTGAGGAACGATGTCTGTCCTTTGAGTGGATAATATGTTTTGGGGCTTCTGCAATTTTTGCTTGCATACAAAGAAAAATTGTGAGTTTTATAAGGGGGAAGGTTAGTTCGCATTCTCGCTGGCTCTGCTTGGCTCGTTGGCTTGATCTGATGATACTGTCTGTTTCATTGGGGTAGCGTTCGCTAAACAAGCTGTTTCAATAAATATGCATGATTTTGTAAAAGTGTAATATATAATCTAGAATAGTTTTTAGATGAATCGGCGATGTGTCACGACTTGAGACATTACAACCTCTTCTTGTGGGCCTCAAAATTCTTCCCCTGTTTGCTGGGTGGATGCCTCTAACTGCTGCTCGCGCCGTAACTGGCTGAACTTACTTCAGAACTTTGAGGGTCCTCCTCAAAATTCTGCCCCAGTTTCCAATTTGCGGGGAAAAATAGATTTTATTTAATTGTGACCGAACCCATAGGGCTGCCTACGTATCCCCTCTTAAATGGTAATCAGGTCAGGCGTACTTCAAATTACATCATTGAGGAAGCATAAAGATCACACATAGTAGTGCTTGACTACATCTGAATTGATTGCCCTGGGCCAGTCTTCTCCGTCCATTTCTGCGAGTATAAGTGCTCCTCATGTCAACACTCTATCAACCATGCACAGACCTTGCCAGTTAGGAGAGAACTTCCCCTTGGCTTCATCTTGATGCATAAAGATTTTCTTTAACACCAGCTGCCTCGGTGTGAATCGTCTCGGCTTGACTTTCTTGTTGAAGGCTCTGGCCATTCTGTTCTGATATAGTTGACCATGATATACTGCATTCATTCTCTTCCCGTCTATGAGGGCTAGTTTCTCATAACGGCTTGTTACCCACTCTACATCGCTGAGCTTAGCTTCCTGTATAATTCTTAGAGATGGGATCTCCACTTCGGCAGGAATTATAGCCATTGTACCATAAACCAGCATATAGGGAGTTGTCCCTATTGACGTGCGGGCGGTGGTGCAATATCCCAGTAAGGTGAATGATAACTTTTCATGCCATTGTTTATTCCTTTCTATCTTTTTTCTTAGTATCTTCTTGATGTTTTTGTTAGCGGCCTCTAACATCTGAGGTCTGTATGCTGCGTTGTCTCGTTGCATGTCACAATCATCGCTTCATCAAGACATGTAATAGTAATGATGTATAAATAAAGTAATGAGAGAAAACAATAGCAATAAATATCGGTTTCGTAAGATAAATTTAGAAGATGGTTTTATAGGTTGAATAACTATTTTGAACATTGAAGATCTTTATTGCATGAAAAGGAAAATCATTTAGTCAATAAAACAGTAAATAATGCTTGTTAGCCTTGCTACCCTAAGGCTCGTCGGGCTTTGGTTGTCTTGATAGACCAATTCGTGAGATATGTCCCCTTGATTACCGCCTGCATAGAAGGGCCTTCCTCCCCCTCCCCCCTCGAGAATAACACAGTAATCCATATCTTCGTCCTCTAGGAACAAACTCCTCATTGCTGCAAGTGTTTTTTCCTCGTCTGAACCGTAAATAATGTCGACATGCTTGAAATGCTGCTCAAGATGAGGTATCGGCTGCTCCAAAGGGTAATAGGGACCGTGCCAAGGTGGCGACCAGTCGTTGAATTCCTGCCAAGTGTACTAATACCCCAGACCGAAAGTGGTGCCATGTTCTCATGCAGGACCTGAATACCTCGGCCATCATAGGCATCTACCCGTTCAATCATATTCTCCTTTCTGGTGCTACTGGACTCTTCCATCTTACTTTTGCCTTTGTCTTTGCCCTTAAGAGGACTAGGAGGAGGAGTAGGTGGAGGGCCCTTGGATATGGTGCGATATGCTGATGATGCTAGAATGCACAAACTAACCTTTGGGGAGGGGAGTAAGAAAAAAAAAGCAAAAGGTAACCAAGTCAGTGAGGATTATGAAAAGAGTATTGCAGTATTTAAACACAAAATGCGAAAATGAAAGCGTGTCCTAATTTGGGGAACTCTTTGTGCCTGATGTAGGCCTAGCGACAAATTGATTTGGAGAACATAACTGCTAAATGCCTCATTTTATTGATAATAAAATAGACAAATCCTGAAACGACAGAGAAAAATAAAAATCACTAATGGCCATTGGCCTTATTACATTGATAGAAAAATAAAGACATTCATATCTACTTGGTCCCAGAAAGACCTTCCCCAGATTCGGCATTCCTGCTTTCTTCTAACAGCTTTCCCAACTCTTGAAGTCCCAGCAGCATATAAGTTCTGGCTAAATATCCCCTGCAGCTCCCTCAACCTTTTGACAATCTTCAATCCTTTTGATGAACTTTTCTTCCAAATCGATTATACCTCGTTCCAAATATCCCAGCCTTTTGTTGGCGCTAATAGACATGTCCTTCCATTCCTTGATCAGTCTTTTGTTGGACTTATGTATCTTGTGTTGATTATCCTCATTTTCCCAGATCCTTTTACGTAACAGGTTGAACTTTACTTGTGCTTCAGGCCTTTCATCTACAACCCTGTGACCTCGGACGTACCCTGGCTTGCTCTGACCACCCAGTTCTTCTTCTAACCAACCCAGATAGAAAAGGGTATAACCGGCGTGATAATTGTCTGGCTCGATGGTGTCTTTCTCAAGAATAACCTTGCAGTGCTATAGGTGCTGAGCTTGGCACTTGTGAGGACTGTCATTATTTTGGAAGTCGTCCCGGAGATGGCTCATCTTCTCGACCCTAGGGATGACTTGTTTCATTCCTGCCTGCCTCATAAATCGAAGAGGGACGTAAGGGTATGTCCCCCTTAGACCAATCAATACCAGAAATGATACGTCTCAGGATCGAATGGTGAAATCATCCGTTGGAAACCATTCGAACATCCACTGGACCTGTTCTTCAGTTAGGTTATCAAAGAGCTCGGCCCATTCTTCGGCGTCCTCAGGTTGAGCGAACATGTCAGGGATATAGTTCATTCGCTTTGGGTGAAGGAAAGCGATGTGGTCATCCCACATTCGGAGGTAGAGGTTTTGTCGATATTTCCCTTTTTGGAGATGTTCTTCAAGCCAGATTTGGAGTAACAAATTGCAACCTTCGAAATGCTTTGCTCATTGTTGACATTTTTCTAAAGCCCGGTACATATCTGCAACGATCATGGGCTCAATGCTGAAATATTTCCCATTTAACCCTTCCATTACGGTCTTAGTTACCATGGCTAGCCTTGTATGGATCCTTTCTTTCTTCATCAGGAATAAGATCAATCCCAAAAAGCAGACCATAAACACGAACACTCGGAGATGGACGTGTCCCAGAGAGGTGATAGAAAACTCATCATGGTAGGTACGGTATGATTTGCTGTAGCCATACCGCTCGTACAGGTAATCAAAAGGAATGTACGAATCCTCTAGACATACCAATTCCGCGTCCTTTTTCAGAGCCACCATTTTGAGGAAACTTCTACCTGTGCGGTTCTCAGGCATTAGCAACCCCGGAGTTTGCCATACTAGGTTAGCCAATACCCTATCTCTTCTATCAACTGTGTCATTTCGATGTTCCCAAAGCGGAACACAGATCTTTCACGATCCCAGAATAGGGTAACAGCCTCTACTGTTATTTTGTTAGGCTGGATTTCCAGATGTGATGGTAGATTACCCAAATATTTTCTGACGATAGCTTTGTCGCTAGAGTGTAGATCCTCCCACAAACTCAAAAATTTTGGGTGGATGTTGGAGACCATGCCGAATCTGGGGACTTCGTGCCTCATTTATTTCTGCAAAACAAATAGGTTAGGCCCTTACCCCCACCGGACTCGACTATTTAATGTCAATAATTAGCATGAAGCATTTTAATTCTCCAATAAATGCACAGAACGTGAGGGCGTCTGTTTCGGTTCAGGGAAACCCGGTGGACTTTTGGATAAGGCTATCTTAAAAGCTAGCGTGCGGACAAAACTTTAGCTTTTACTATGTTTGACCACGATGCATGCAACAGTTCGACAGAGTAAGGTTTCTATGGGGTGTTAGACTGGTACCATTGAGCAGAAAACTCAAAGGGGGAAGACACGGAATCATCGACTGCAACACTGATCGACTGGTTTTACTGCTAATAAGCCTTTCAAAATTTAGGGGGTGATAATATAGAAAGGGCACAACCACTCATCAATCGTTGCTATAGTATTTGTTTTTGCACGAGTGGAGTATGAATGTTGATCATGATTTATGCAATAAGTATTAAAACAAGTTGTCACATATTTTGCACGTTAAAGAAAATGGTAAAAAAACGGTAATAATGATTTAAAGCAGTTACAAAAAGGAAACAAAGAGACATGTCAGTTACGTTTGGAAATAAATACTCGAAGTAGAAAATTAATTACATGCAACGGGAATAGGAAAGGGTGCAAGTGTTTAAAATAAAGGAATAAATTCACCAAATAATTCGAAATGGTAAAAGCCTAAAATTCCCAAGCAGAGTCACCATGCTTTCGCACCCCCCTTCTTCCTCGCGGAGATCGGGTTCATGACATTGTTAGGGACAACTCATTCCTTTTGGGAAAGGGGGTTTTCATATTTTGAAGAGTCGCCACCTAACCATTTCAACGGTGCGTTAGGGCACCTCAGGGGTTCAATTATAACTACCTTGCTAACCAGAGACTTGGGCAAGGGCTTGAAATTATCCCGGGGGGAGGTGTTAGGCACCCCTCAGGACCCACATGTGTGGTTCCCGGCCGAATGGTTTCGTGAATTTGTACAGATAGCAAATAACAAATAAAGGCTCAAATAAGAAGGGATTTAAGTCTTTAAACCTGCAGATGTTCGAAAATGGTAAAGGAGATTAGACTTTGGAAAATATTACGAGCAAAGCATATAAAAAGTGTCCTAGGTTTATAATAATATGGATCCCATCAATGCAATAACCGGTAATCACTCCTTGGAGAGGGGCTACACGTGGTATTAGTGCACCCGTCATCATATTCATATTCTACCCTTCCCATCCCGTAAATGTGATTAAAGCATGTGTTGGTCACGAAACATATTGCGTGCTATTACCCGTCCCATCCTATCAGTCTTGGAGGAAGTTAGCGACTACTTTTCCTAGAGGGAGAGTACTAGGCTGAACGCCTAGATTTAAAGGACAAAATGATAAACGACAAAAAAAACAATTAGGGCTGCAAATACAGGGAAACATATAGAGGCAGATATAAGGCTCGGATATTCCTCCCCAGTTATACACATAAATAGCACGGTTAAAACACAAGTAAAGTCTTTAACTTCAGGACCTAAAGCATGATATCTAGGAGAGAATACAGTAATGAGACAGTGTTTTTACCGATTTTTAGAGAAAAGTATCCTTACTATATTCATACTATAGATCCTGACCTATTATTAATCAAACAGCACACAGAAAGAAGGTAGATATCTAGTTTTAATAAGTCTAATAGCTAAGTCTTTCCTAGGCGTATTAAACCTCTCTAGTTACACTGTTTTAGCTTTTTGAAAAAATAGTAGTTAGACAAGGATGAGTCTGTTTTTAATCTTAACCAAGATAAAGGGGTGGATATAAATGCAATCCTAAGGACATGGCATCTAAATGCAAAAGAAGGTGCAGAAGGATGCAAATTTTTTACATGTTGTTCTAGATGCATGAGCGTCTTCTGTATTAGAATCTATTTCTTAGCGAGATTAATTAACACATTCTGACTAAAAACAGAACATACGGAGACGTAATTCCTTGTTAAGTTACTGAAACCTAATACATGATTTCTAGGTGTTCATAGTAGTTGTTTATTTTAACACATGATTTTGGAATAGATAATATGAGCATGCTGAGAATGAAATCCTAGCGGGACATGATTTTCTCAGATGCAAGATTTGACAATAATTAGTTATTTAGCCTAAAACGGGATTTCTAGATGAAACAATTGTGAGAATGCTGAAACAGTAATATTATAACAACCATTTTTCTGTTGTTATCCAACTATAAACATGATTTCTAAGTGGATATAAGATGCTGACATGAATGGACCTAAGTGTCATGATATCTAATGCATGTATGATATGTATTCCTAAGCATGGTGGCTATTGCGCATATATGAAAGCAAACCTATAAGAAGGATTTCTACCTGTATCTATACTAAACATGCATACCCCACCCATTTCACTATCCAACCCCAGAATTGTCTTTAAAATTAATTATTACAGACCAGTATTGCACAAATTTCATAGGTAAATAAGTAAATTAAGAAGTTACACTATAGGGAGCCTAACGATAAGCCCAAATCCTCAGATCCAACAATGCCATATGCCATGACCTTTTATAACCCAGGTGTGTTAGAGTTCCTAAGGACCTCAAAGGATCCCAGGCACTGCTCACACCCAGGTACCCTTGTTCGGAATGAGTAAGTACAGTGTGGGAATGCCAGCCTTGTGTGTCAGAGTTCAATGGGTACTCATATGGTCCCCAAGTCAGTGCTCACACGAAGGGGGCTGAACTTAGAACTAGGAGTAGTGAGATGTGCTCATAGTTTTAAAAAGTTGAGTTGGAAATAGTTTTCTGAAATAAATTTTTTGAAAAGTCTTGAAGAACAACATGAGAGTTCGCTTTTATGAAAAACCAGTTTGAGGAGGAAAAGAAACTGGAAAATCAACAACTGAAAAACATATGCAGTTTAGGAAACAAACACAGTCAGGGATAGGGGAACTTGGGACAAATAAGTCACATAGTGGAAACAAATTTGCACACAAGTAGGCCTCAGAGGAGTATTACAGGACCTAAGCAATAATAACATAGTTCATCACAGAGTATTCATGCTAGGATCCCAACTAGCATCAAATTGAGGGGTGTTAGGATTAGATGGCGACTAAGTATGAGGAATGCATGTTTATAGTGTCAGGAATCAGGGTTAAGGCAGAATCATAGTGAAACAGATGAGAAAAACAATAGACATGCTGAACTAAAAGGAAATGGACATCATATGGACATAGTAGATAAGCTAATTGCAAGGAAAGCAGGAGAACCACACATAGAAGCATAAAGGGAACGAAAGGAATCGTAATACAAACAAAAACATATTGTTTTGGGTGCTATAAACATAAACGGAAAAACATACCAGTTTTGAATGTAAGACTGAATGCAGAGTGAAGTGCAATAATGTGAAGAATAGTAGAGCAGTAGAGTAATAGAACAGCAGAATCACTCAGTCTTGCCTTTCAGCCGATAAGTTGCAAATAAACAGCAAGATAAGAAAGATAGTGTATATGTGTGTGTAGGAGATAGCTTATAACAGTATGTGTGTTCCTTTTTAGTTATTGAAAGACTAGAAGTATATATAGTTTGAAACTATGTAGCAAATAAGGCAAGAATCATAGTTCAGCAGTCAATTATGGAATTATGTACCATTTATAATCACAGCAGCATAAGTAGTCCCTTTAATTAAGGAGTTACTTCAAACGGTAACATGCAAGTAATAAATAAAGAAGGAAATCATGCAAGACTGAATATAGTATATAAGGAAACAGTTTTGGTATCACACAAGTACAAAACATGTAATAGAGGCCACATTCAGTAAATTCTAATTAAGGAAAGTAATTAGGAGTCAGCTGGTAACATAGTCGACCATAGAATAAGGCAAGAAAATATATTATTGGTTGAAATCAATAAGGAAATCATCACAAAAGATTGGTAAAAGGTATCAATTATAGGAAATTAGGGATTCAAACAAGACTATCATTAGCTAAGGGAAATTAACACATATTACAAACACATAATATGCAAAAAGAATCAACTCGGAAACCCAAATAGGCACAGTAAGGTAATAGAATCATATAAAATCAACGATTCAAACTATAACGTGTTAAATTATTAAAGGAATGAACAGAACAACCATCATATAAATGGGAACATTAAAGAACCAGAAACCTTGATGAATAGAATGGGATAAAATCACATAAAGTCAGAATATTTGTGGGAAACAAGCACACATGCGGATTAAGCGAGCATATTATCAAAGACAGGCTCGGATACCTAGGATTAGGGCTAAGAAAATTAGGGTATTGACATAATAGCTCAGATAAAGATAAAAACTTAAATAAACGTTCGAACATAATGAAAATCGTAAGATAATACTAAAATCGGAAGGAAAAAGCCGTTTTAAAAAGGGGTTATGAAACCCTAGTTTGAAAACAAAGATTGTTCAATGTAGAAAAGCTTTTCTTATTTCAAAGAAACGTGTAGAAAAGCTTAGTAATATCGTAGATTTAAGGCAGATCTAGAAGAAATTAGAAAGATATAGGAGTTAGGGTTTCGTGGAACCCGGAGAAGTAGGAAAAACCTCAAAGACATTGTCGGCTTAAGCCGAAAAGGTTGTAGCTCTTACTCAGACGGTCGGGGGAGGCCGAAAAGTGGCATGAGGGGTCATGAGAGGTGAGTGAACCGCTCCAGGTTTGCCTGGGGCCCCTAGGATATCACTAGATTGGTGCAGGGTGGATAGATAACTAGGAGATGATGAAGAACCATCGTTTCCGGTGAGAGAATCAGTCGGAGAAGGTGAACAGACCCCATCGGAGGAGAGAAACCAAGGGATGATTCTAGAGACAACTAGAGAGTAACAGAGAGAGATATAGAGAGAATGGGTGTTAGAAAATGAGGGGTCGGAGGGGGTAGTGGTTGAGTTTAATTATGGTAACTTAGATCTGGATCGTTGATCTCGTATGATCAACGGTTCAGATCAAGCATGGGGTTGGGCCGGGTAGGAATGGGTTTGGGTTGGGTTAGAGAATAGGTTTTGGGTCAGGTGGGGGTTGGTTTAAAATTTGCTATAATTTAAATCAAAATGGGCTAAACGTTAAATACCATATTAAATAACATAATTAATTAATTAAAATAGCTAATAATTATAAAAAATGAAGTTGAGACCAAATAAATGAAATTAAGGCGATTGACTAATATATAAAAATACAAATGATTATTTATTGATTTTAAAATGGTATAGATGTATATTTGTGCTATAATCGCAAAAACTGCTGAAATTAACTAAATAATGCCAATATTGACTAATTTGTGAAATAATTAAATCCTAAGGGAATTAAATAGGATATAAATAACATATTGAGTAAGAAAATGATTTGAAATTATTTATAACATTATTTATGAATAATTATGGGATATAAAGTGTTAAATAAATAGGAAAATAATTTGATAAAAATACGAAAAAAATTGTGGGAAAATACCAGTTACTGTAAAGAGTGATTTTGAAAGTATATATGCAAGTTTGAAAATAATTTTAGGAAAAATTGGGTATCAACAATATACCCTTTTGTTATGATCAAACTCAACTCAAGTAAAAAAACAGGTTAATTAGTTCCTTGTAAAACAAAGCAACCTCGCATTTTATATAACAATGGCTTCTTCCAACAATTTCTCAATAGTATTTTTGATCATAGAATTATTGTCCTTATCAAGCATCACCACAACTCGTGTTGTTCGCAACCTACTGCAACTTCCAAACTTGCCCACAATCTCGTCATTGCCTCAGCCAACAATGCCAAAATTGCCCACTATTCCAAACTTGTCGACTGCATCTACATTGCCACCATTGCCAAGTGCCGGATTTTTGCCAACTCTTCCAATTGCTACACCTTATTTACCATATTTGCATACTTTCCCCTATGTCGTCCCAAATATGACTCTGCCACCATTGCCCGCTAATCTTCCTCTTCCTAAAATGCCCTCACTTCCTACCATTCCCGCAATTCTATCCATCGTACATTTTTACCTCCTCCATCTAACTGATCATCTTGCGGATTCTAGTATTTTACCTGTTTTATCCTATATGGTGTCTACCCTTTGATGTTCTTTTTCCTTTTTTCCTTTTGTTGTTTTAATCTTTTGAGTGATTCTTAACAATATTGTATCGTTATCATTTATACTATCTGAGTATTATACATTCATTGCAGAGTAACCTTTGTATTAATGCCAGGCAATTATTTATTATGGATTTATGTGCAGTTCTCGAATCTCCAGTATATGCGAAGATAATTAAACTCCGCAAAAACTATACTTTGACAAGATCATTTTCAGTAGAACAATGGGCTTACTAATGATGCACTTTTGAAGTTACACTCAGAAACTGAAAGAGATAATACAAAATAAAACACTACTAAATCCTATAACAGAAACACCAGGACAAGCAGTGCACTACTTCAATATCAGCCTGAATAAATTTACAACAACAACAACCCAGTGAAATATATCCCACAAGTTGTTACTGGGGAGGGTAGTGTGTACGCAGACCTTACCCCTATGTACCCTAGAGGAGAGGAGAGGCTATTTTCGATAGACCCTCAGCTCAAGAAGATTAAAAGAGACTAATAGATCAGCAACAACAACAGCAGCCAGATAGATAATACTAGCATAGTTAGGACTAGAAAATATATGGAAAATCAATAACAAAAACCAGTAATAATGATGCAGTACTATAAAAATGGAATTTTGAAATCATAAATTCTGATGCAATGTACAATGGTTTATGCCTATCATAGAGTGACACGTATATAAATAGGACTTTTTGGACATAAATGAAAATCAGCCAATTACCATAGCAACAAATCAATGCAAATTATCTTCATTTCAATCAAATACTTGGAATCTTTTCTTATACACGACCCGATTTTCCACCGTCGGGACCGTGATGGTGCCTAACGTTATAATTGCTAGGCAAGACAACATTAGAGGGTTAAGACATTAAAACAATTAAAAAAAATGAGAAATGTTACTACCATCCAATGTACGATACCAAAAGTAATAAATTGAATAGTAAAACGATACTACGAAACTAATTCTAATGTCTAGCTACCCAGGATTTGGAGTAACAATTCACGAACTACTAAGAATTTACTACAAGTATTTGGCTAAAGGAAAATGTATAACTGTTTATGAACTAAATAAAACAGCAACTGAATAATATGGAAAAGACTTCAGGAATTTGCGGACGTCAGCAGATCTACCTCGTGTCTCCGTGCAGAAGTGTCAGCTCTAACTCAAACTGAGCTCGGACCTAAACCTGGATCTGCACAAAAAGTGCAGAGTGCAGTCAGTACAACCGACCCCATGTAATGGTAAGTGTCGAGCCTAACCTTGACAAAGAAGTGAAGAGGCTAGGACAGGACACCACATAAAAACCTAGACATGTATAATCATGCTAGTAGAAATAACAGAAAATAAAGAAAAAGTAAACAACAAATAATGGGAAGGGAGCATACCGTAGGGAATTTAACATAAGGAGTGATAAAATAATAAGACAGAAATAGACAGTGATTAATAATAATGTAAGCAATTAATTATAAAGGAAACTTGCACGACATCACCCTTCGTGTTTTTACTCTTAGCCTCATCAAATAATAATTAGAATGCACGGCATTACCTTTCGTGCTTTTACTCCCATCCTCAACGGATTATAAATAAGAATGCACGGCATCACCCTTCGTGCTTTTACTCTCACCTTACAATATAGATAAATTATGCACGACATCACTCTTTGTGTTCTACACTATTCCTCGCTATTTAAATAAATTATGCACGACATCACCCTTCGTTCTTTACACTCTTCCTCACGCATCATAGAATATTTAACAACATATAAAGAGAAATTTCACAAAAAAATCAGTATTTCATCATAGTTTCTATCACCACCAACTCAATATTCACAATATTATCCATCTCGGTGGAACCGGATACAAATCTTCTAGCATTTCACTAACAACAATAATCACAGATAGCAGTCTTTAAGACAGCAAGAATAACAAGAATTAGCTTTCACTCACATGTTAGGACTCGACCACAACGTATAGCTACTCGTCACCTCACTTATACATCATATTTAGCAACAAAACAAGTAGCAGGTAGTCACACAATACTTGTTCCCTGAAGCTAAGGTTAGACACAACACTTACCTTAACTTCGCAGGCCACTAACTGCTCAAGTACAACTTTTCCTTTAGAATTCACCTCCAACCCACTTGTATCTAATCATAATTAGTTCAATACCATTAATTATTTCTAAAGGAATTAACTTTAATAAATAATCATGGTTTTCCTATGTTTTCCCAAAGTAGCAAAAAATGGAAAATTGAAGGTTTGGAAAGTCATAAGTTTGACTGAAAACTGACTTTGAGGATGTCGGATTCAGATTGTGGTTCCGGGAATTTGAATAGCTTCGTCACGTCATTTGGGACTTGTGTGCAAAATTTGGGTTTATTTTGGGATGATTTGATATGTTTCAGCGCAGGTTTTGGAAATTTAAAGTTCAAAGCTCATAGATTTCGTTTTGAGGTGTGATTCGTTATTTTGATGGTTTTATGTTATGTGACTTGTTGGTATGATGGGACAGGGTCCGAGGAGCTCGGGTGTGCTTCAGATTGATTTGAAATCATTTTTCTTTAATGTTGCAATGTTGAAGGCTGCTAGTTCTGGTGTTCCCGCATCTACGGAAGAACAACAGATGCAGACAGTTGGTCGCAGAAGCGAGAAGATGCTGGGTGAGCAAGACCACAAAAGCGGATTTTGTAGCGCACCTGCTTGCACGCAGATGCGGGATCTGGGAGCGCAGGTGCAATGTTCTTCGCAGAAGCAGGATATTATATCCGCAGGTGCGGGGGTTGCTGAGCATGGCTGTTTTGCACAAAAGTGACACATTGACCGCAGAAGCGGTGGTCTCAAATGCGACGAATTGTCTGCAAAGCGGAAATGCTGGGCAGAGGTTATAAAATCGAGGGTTATAGTCTTTCTTCATATTTTGAGATGTGGGACTCGGATTTTGGCAATTTTTGGAGCCATTTTCATCACAAGGATCGGGGTAAGTGTTCTACACTTGGTTAGGATCTTATTTCATGAATCTATATTCATTTTTGGCAATTGGTTGATGAATTTGAAAGAGGAATTGGGGGTTTTGGCCTAAAGTCTTATAATACGAATTTTTGACTATGAACATCGATTTAGAGTCATATTTGAGTGAAATTAGTATGGCTGGACTTGTAATTGAATGACTTGTCGGATTTTGTGAATTTTTTTCGGCTTTCGAGGTGCGAGCGCGTGTTGGGCTTTTTGGCCGATTTCGGGTTTTGATTCAAGATTGATCTTTTCTGATTGGAATTAGTTCCTTTAGCCTTGTTTGATGTATTTGAGTTATTTTTTGATAGTTTCGAGCCGTTAGAAGGTCGGAACGCACATGATGGCATATTTGGAGCTTCGCTTGGTTTGCTTGGCATTGGTATTGGCTCGTTCAAGGTATGTAACCCTTCTAAACATAGTGTTGAGGGTATGATACCCCGTATTTTTGTATGCTATGTGATCGGTGTTGAAGTGTGCACATGCTAGGTGACGGACGTGTGGGCGTGCAAAGTCCATTATTTATGTGGTATTTTATAGTTACCTGACCTTACCTGTAATCATGAAATTTATACGTACTTGAGCTATTGAGTTGTGATCCATGTTATACACCATGTCTAGGCTACATGCTTATCCTATTGGCACCCACTGAGGTCATTTATGCTTCTGAGTTATCTTCTTTCATTGTTTTATATACTCAGCCATACGCACTCATATGCATATCATATCTCAGTATCCAGTGTTAATTATTTATACATCACATCATCATATTCGGGCTAGTTTCATGACATTGTGAGCCTGAGAGAGAGAGAAACTGGAGAGATTGAGGACTGAGTGAGGCCGAGGGACTGATTGTGAGGATATTTATGGGATCGGGTTGCACGCCGCAGCATGTTTCATTGATTTATGCCATGATTGGCTTGATATAGCGCTTTGGTTGTAGGAGCCCATCCAGAGGTTGTACACACCTCTAGTGAGTGCAGGTACCTACTAAGTGCGTGTGCCGAGTGCTTGGGAGGACTAAATGACTGTGATGACTGAGTAACTGGGAGGATTGAGTGAATTTATACTCTGAGAGTATGCATATAGTTCTATCACTGAATCATATCACATTCCATATGCACATAGAAATGCATTTTCCTCATGCTTTACGGCATCACGTCATTCCTGACTTCTCACTTATATTGACATATGGACATTGAGAGCTATTTTACACTTGTTATCTGGAGAGAAAATGAAACACATATTTAATTTTGAAAGGATTTTTGGAAAAACTCACAGTTTTCAAACTTACTCGTATTCTTTTTGACGATTTCGGTAAAAGTGTTGTGTTTTCACTGATATACTTGAAAAGTTGAAGTACTTTCGGAAAACTATGAAAAGGCTGAGCATTTTATCTCTGAGTTAATTCTTTACTTAATTTTCTTTATGTTGTTATCAATTGTCGTTGCCTATTGGTGTTGGACCCAACCTATGTTCCAGCTCGTCACTACTTTCAACCTAAAGTTAGGTCTGTTACTTGCTCAGTACATGGGGTCGGTTGCACTGATACTACACTTCTGCACATGGCGTGTAGATTTTGGTTGTTGTTATTGCTGTGTTCGATGGTTGCGGGACTTGAAGATGTACCTGCATCCCTGTCGTAGCCGCCTCATTTGTTCGCGGTAGCCTTAGATTATAAAACTATGTTCCATACTATGTATTTATTTTATTTCCTCTTTGTAAACTCTATTCGTAGAACCTCATCATTTGTACTACCAGTCCTTGGGAAATGTATAAAATTTTGTAAATTACTTTCATGTAGTTGTCTTATTAATATAATTGAAATTGGATAATTATTAGTTGGTTTACCTAGAGGATTGTGTTAGGTGCCATCACGACTAGTGGATTTGGGGCGGTGACAAAATATTTGTGCTTTTGATGTTGTCATATCTCTTATTCAACCTAAAAATGTTGTTGAGGCTTTATAGGATGCAAACTATGTAAATGCAATGCAAGATGAACTCAACCAATTTGAAAGGAGTCAATTTTGGCATCCGGTACCAAGACCCAAGGACAGATTAGTAATTGGCACAAAATGGGTCTTCAGAAACAAAATTGATGAAGATGGAACAGTTACAAGAAACAAGGCAAGATTGGTTGTTCAAGGATATCTCCTAGAGGAGGGCATAAACTATGATGAAACCTTTGCTCTAGTTGCAAGGTTGGAAGCAATAAGACTCCTCATAGTCGTTGCTTCTTACATGGAATTCACCCTTCACCATATGGATGTGAAGAGTGCAATCCTCAATGGCTATCTAAAAGAAAAAAGTGGTTGTCAAGAAACCTCTGGGTTTGAAGGCAAGGAGTGTCGGGATCATGTGTACAAGCTTGACAAAGCACTTTATGGGCTCAAGCAGGCTCCAAGAGCATGTTATGAAATATTATCAAAGTTTTTTCTTGAGCATAACTACAAGAGAGGTAAAATTGACAATGCTTTGTTATTGAAAAAAAAGGTAAAGATCTCTTGGTAGTTCAGATATATGTTGATGATATAATCTTTGGAGCAACTACTGGTAAGTTGAGTAAAGAATTTTCTAAACTAATGGGGTGTGAATTTGAAATGAGCATGATGGTGAGATTAATTTATTTTTAGGCTTACAAATTAAACAAAATTCAAATGGAACTATGATCCATCAGCATAAATATGTAGAAGAGTTGCTTAAAAGGTTAAAAATGAAAGATTCCAACAAAATTGACACTTCTATTGCAACATCTACAAAGTTAGATATAGATGAAACTGGTTCATCTGTTATCAGAAGTTGTATAGGGGAATGATTGGATCATTGTTGTATCTCACTACAAGTAGACCTAACATTGTTTTCAGTGTAGGCCTTTGTGTATGATTTCAGACAAGTCCAAAGGAGTCTCACTTGACTGTTGTCAAGAGAATTTTGATTTATCTAAAAGGCACCACTGAGATATCTATGGTATCCAAAAGGTAGTAATTTGAATCTAGTGGGATATGCTGATGCTGATTATGCAGGTTTTCTTGTGGATAGAAAGCACACCTCAGGTATAGAAAACTTTCTTGGCTCATGTCTTGTGCCTTGGGCCACCAAAAAGAAAAATTATGTGGCCTTATCTAATGCTGAAGCTGAGTATGTCGTTGTTGCTTCATGTTGTGCTCAATTGTTGTGGATCAAACAACAATTAATGGACTTTTGAACTGATGTTGGTTATGTCTCCATTTTTTGTGATAACACTAGTACAATTAGTATGACCAAGAACCCGGTTCATCACAATAGAACTAAGCACATAGATGTTACACATCACTTTTTGATGGATAACTATGAAAAAGGGTTGACCACTGTGGAATTTTGTGCTACTGACAAGAAAATAGCGGACATCTTCAAAAAATCCCTAAGTAGAGATTACTTTGAAAGGAATATGTTAGAATTAGGGATGATTAAGATCACCTAAAAATACCAATTCAGAATTCACAACGACAAAAAAATGAAAAAAAAAAATATGTTTTTGGTTAGAAAATCTGTAAATTAATTTTTGCTCAGTATCATACTTTCAATAGTATACTTTTGTACCATGTGCTAAAATGACTCATTAATCTCTAATGATATTTTCTCTATCTTGAAAGATTTAGACTTACACAAGAGAATTCTCAGTGAAGAACCTAGTTCATCAAGATTACTAGGTATGTTTTCTACACTCTGCATAATTTGAAATAATAATATTTGGATCATGAGCAGAGTCCTACTTAATTCCGAACTCCTTTTGGACTTAGCCGTTACAAATGAACAAGTTCCGTGCAAAAGAGTCCCAACCGAATTGAAGTACCTAGATTCTAGTGATACACTCCAACGTCTTTTCAAAACTGAAATTCAGTTTGGTTAGACTTCTAAAAGTTTGAAAAGATGTTGTTACCCCATTAATTACTCCTCTTTAAATTGATCGGCTTTGTGTATTTCTCACTTCATCTCTCTCAAGCCGTCAAAAACTCCCAATCTTCTTTCATCTTCCAAACACAATCCAATTCTCTTCTCTTCCATACCCAAGCACAGAAATGGCTAACACTTTTTAAAACTCGTCATCACCATCAAAAGAAACCACTTCCACACCCACTACAACTCCTTCCAACACCCCAACCTCTAAGAAAAGAGTAAAAATGCTGGCTCGCAAGGTTGTTGCTGGTGGAGAGCAGATTAAGAAAATTAATGAACAACTGAAAGCGAGCAGGGAGGAAGAAATCTGATGATCCTTCAAATTTGCTACTGAGGGGAAAGAAACTATTTCTTCCAAAACTGAATAGGTATCTTCTAGACCTAAAGTCACTCCTAAGACAAATTTCTGAAGTTTTTACAAATTTGGAGAAAAGGTTTGTATTGCTAGGGTCTATGCAAGCGTTAAAACTACAGAGTCCAGAGGAATTGGTGTTAAAAATGAAGAAAAAAAAGGAAAACAGATAAAGGGTGTTAGGACTGTTGTGAGGGGAAAGGGTAAAAAAATGGTTGATTCTTCACCCACTCCTGTGAGTTTAACCAAATACACAAGTGCAATGGTTTTTTTGGGGAGAGAAATCTAGCGGAGTAGAGGAGAGTATAAAGAAAACAGGGGGACGTGGGTCTGGCGAAGCCGCTGAAGGGCTGGTTAAACTTGCGAAAAATATAGATGAACATGTTTAATATTAACAGGAAACCTATGAAGACCTACTAAAGAGAGTGAATGAAAGTTATAATCCAAAGAAGAAAGGGAGTTCAAAAGCTAAAACCCCTAGCACTGCTAGGGCAAACAAGAAAATTAAGATTTCCCCTTCTGTTACTATTGAAATTCCTCCCAAAAGAGAAAGAGCCACAAGAAGTCAGCTAAAGCAGAATGAGGTCGAACTATAGAAAGCTTTAGAAGAAAATACAAGAAAAGTAGTTGTTAAGGGAAAGAAAAAGATGGATGAGCATGTTGACATTGATGAGATGGACCTGGTCCTTCGAGATGAAGATGAGACTGATGAAGTGGAGGTTCTGACGCCCAAACCCAAGAAAGACAGGACTTCCACTAAGAAGTATAATTCAGAGTCAAAGTCTGCTGAACCATCCACCTTGGCAAAAAGAACCAGGTCAGATGTGAAGTCAAAACAAGTGAAAATTGTTGAGGAAGACAAGATGACAAAATTTGGAAAGAAGACAATTTTGAAGGGAATATTCCTCAAGGACTTGGAGGAGCAAGGAGTTGTGCTCCTATTGGAGAAGTTGGAGTAGCAAGTCTAGAAGGACATGGTCCTTCGATGGATGGAAGGTTGGCCAGGAATGAAATTGTTGAGTTTATGGCAAATGCTGAGGTGAAAAATGGAAGGGTTACCAGTATTGTGAAAGGAGTGAAAGTCTCTTTCGATATGAAGGAGTTGGGAGAAATTCTGGGTGTACTTGCTGAGGGGTACAATGACTATACAAAGCTCAAGTGGCCAAGCCTATAAAATCTTCCTATTGCTCTGGCTATTACAACAAAATTCAGTGGCAATGAGGAGGAAATTGAGCCTAAGGTTTCGTAAGGGAGTGAGATGAAGCCACCCCACAAGGTGTCGTTCGAATTTGTCAACAAATGTGTTCTGCCAAGGCAGGAAAGGAGGCACATTGCAAACTTCATGGACTTGGTCCTGATGGAGTGTTTGGATAGTGAGAGGCACATTAATTGGCCTGAATTTATTATCCAGCTTCTTGATAAGGTTATAAATGGAACAAAGACTCATGGCATTCACAATGGCTTCATTCGCTTGGTTGTGCTTGCACATTTCAAGGTACCTATGAAGAAGGTGGAGGTTGGTAGAAGCAAGGATCATTTTGGGGGAAATACTATGATTGCTTGTGACTATGAAGTCCATGCCACTCCTAAAGAACCTAGTTCATCCAAGAAGGTACCGGTGAATAGCAAGGTGCGAGCCTTGGTGCAATCAAGTGGGGATAAGGATGTTGCAATTGAGAGGCTGAAGAAGAAGTTGGCTGAGGTGGAGACTGAGAGAGATACTCTCATATCTGAGTTGGAAAGAGAAAAGGAGAAGAATGATGGCATTCTTGAGGATATGTTGAAACTCCTCCAAGCCAAAAACCAAGTAATTGGTCCTTCCCAGCCTTAAGCCTTCTAGCCTAATGTAGATCAACCAGTGACCCAGTTCGGGATTTTTGGTTGTTTTTGCTCATGTTTCCAGTGTTTTTATGTCTTCTTATGCTTTTTGGTAGAATCTTATCAAACATCAATGGAATTCATTGTCTTTTTCTCTAACTGTTTGTTTATATTTCTTGATGGTTAAATTTGTTAGCTTGATCTATGATGATTAATCCATGATTGCATTTGAAGTAGCCAATGGCCATGAGTACCTTGTAAAATCTGGTTATCTTACATATTTATGCAACTTATCCATGATGCCAAAAGGGGGGAAAATGTTGTGCTTTACACTTTGAATAGTGATGTTTATAACCAAATGTACCTGGTCCTTGATGATAAGTGATAAAAATGAAAAATATTTCTCATATTGTGTTGATGTTGAGCTAAGTTAAAACAAGGCCTAAGCTTATGAAAAGCACAAAGCTTGTCATCATCAACAAGGGGGAATTTGTTGGCCCACGTGAATGTTTGTTTTGAAGATTGACAAAGGAAACTCAGGTATGAACCAGGTCTATCCCTTTTGTGCATAGACACGGGTAGATTCGAGCAAGTGGGATGCACATGAAGGAGATAATCTTAACTTAGTATAATTGATATCTCCTAATCGAAAATATTGTATAATTGATAAGGAGAGGGACTCCTTACTCAATGAGAATACTATCCTAGATAAGGAAGGAGATAGAAGTTGAGATCAACTACAACTCTTCCACCAAGGAGGAGTAGCATTAGAACTCTAGTTATTTATTCATCTACTAACTTTATATATTACAGGATGTTCTCATTTCATAGGAACACACAAAAGTAGAAGTTAAACGTAAATTGAGAGCAAAATAACAAGACAGTTTGCATGCAATTCGTATGTGATTCAAGTGTGCAAACCTGAAGCTACATGAACCAGATGGAAGAACCAGTTCCAAGTGTCTATCTTTTATTCTTCACATGCATGTTGTAATTTTCTTTAGGCCTTATGGTTTATGGGCGAGATGGCCTTCGTGATGTTGACTTGCTTATTGCACTATAGTTGTGCTTGTCTTCGTGAGTATTGTTTCTTTGTAATCATTTTACCACAGTTATATTTTGTGCATTCTATTGTGCTTGATATTGACGCACATGTTATCAGTGAGCCCGAGTATTATGGCTCGATGGGTACCCTATGTGGATTGATATGATGGGATCGGGTTGCGCGCCACAACGGTACTGTGATGAAATATAACTCCTTATGCTTATTTCGTGTATTTTTCTTTCACCTTGTATAAAATAGTTCATATGAAAATGTTAAAAATTTCCCTTCCTGCTTAACTGCTTAGTAGCCTTCTTTTTTAACTGTCTTACTATTATCTGTCATGTCTAAATTATTACTTGTTGGTGTACGGGCGCATTGTGTGGGGCTCTATATGTGTCACGACCCAAATGTAACCATGTCATGATGGCGCCTATCGTGTTACAAGGAAAGCCTATTTCCCAAAACATTACTACTAAATTTATTATAAGTATTTAATAAACATATCTAATATTTGAAATTTTCATTAACTAAATCGACTCTAAATATGATTAATATAAAGTACGGAAATGTGCCCCAAACATCAGGGTGTCACTAATTCATGAGCGTCTAAAACTATGAACTAAGATATATAAAATATCAACTGTCCAAAAGAAGAAATGTCAAAAGGAGTAACAAGGTCCTGCGGACACTAGCGGCTACCTTGAAGTTTTAAAATATAGTCGGCCTGAACTCAACGATCGCCGCACTCTAACTCATATGGATCTGCACATAAAGTGCATGGTGTAGTATGAGTACAGCCGACTCAGTAGTAACAAAAATAACTAAGGAACTGAGTAGTGGTGACGAGTTAAGCAAAACAGTCCAATTATTTATTTTCACAATTTAAAAATAACAGGAATTCCATAACTTAGTAAATGCCACAAAGAAATTTAACAGATAAATGCAGCAGTAGCAAAAGTAAATGCAACCTCACAAAAATGTCACTCCAGCACTCATCACTCGCACTCAACATTCAACAGTTAATACACTCAACACCCTGCGCTCACTAGGGGTATGTACAGACTCCGGAGGGCCCCAAAGCCCACGCGCTAAGCACAGACAGCTCACGTGCCATGATATCAATAGCTGGATCCGCACGGTTAGCTCAAGTGCTATGCGGACAGCTCACGCGCTATGGTATCAATACCTGGAGCCGCACGGTCAGCTCACGTGCTACGCGGATAGCTCACACACTATGGTATTAATATCCTCACAACCATGCCCTCGACCTCCCTCAGTCATGTACTTCTCCAACCTCACAATGCACCACCAATAAGGGAACACAACCCACATCAAGTATCACAACATATCAGCAAAATAATAGAGACTGAGGTAAACATGTACAATAATTTCTATGACTGAGTACAAATAACATGAACATGAATAAAGCCTAAGCATGATCTCTAACATGAAGGCAAAAAAGTTCAACAACAAGTAAACACATAACTACAAATAATAGCTATTAGGCCTCACAGCCTCACGGTATGGACCAAGTCTCAATCCCTTGTGGTGCACACCCACACGTCTATCCCCTAGTGTGGGTATCACCCCCAAACAATCACGTGATATCAATTTCTCCGGGTATTATACCCTCAACGTCAGAGTTAAAATTATGAATTACCTTAACCGCGTAAAAATCCTACTCGGGGATTCCTTCGTCTCTGGACTCGGTCTCCAAAAGCTCAAAATCTAACCAAAATCAGAATACTACTATCAACATTGGCTAAAGAATCGAATTCCCCAATAAAAGCTACAAAATATGCCAAACATCTGAAATTGGCAAAAACTCGGCCCCCGGGACCACGTCTCGAAACCAGTCAAAAATGGCAGAATAATAATCCTCGTCATCTCCTGAGTCTAACCATATAAAATTTGTCAAGATCGGACTCTGTTTGGTCCCTCAAATCCCTACCTAAAACTCTCCAAAACTCACGCCCTAACTTCCTCAATTTCACTTTGAAATCATCAATCAAATTCCAAATACGAAGATGGATTCTGCCAGCTATTCTGCCATGACAAGGTTTGTTCTGCCTACATCTTATTTGAAGAATCCATTGTTCCAAAAGCTACTTGATAAGGCTGCAGAAGAGTATGGTTTTCATGACACATACAAAATTCTTCTTCCTTGTGATGAATCCACCTTTCGACAGCTTATTGCCATTTTAGGCAACTCCTAACCCAGGCAAGAGAAAATCAACCTTTAATTCTATCACTTAATTTCCACAATATTATTTGCTTCCTTTAAGTTGAGGTGCTTTGGTAAGTATAGTTACTAATTATAGTGTAAAGAATTGTTACACTATATGTATATGTGTATTTTAATTTATTGTAACATGTCACCTATCATATTTTCTAGGTTACTAATCATATTGATAATTACATGTAGTTTTATTTTAGATAGTCTTGATGTATCGTATAAAAATTCTTCTGTGCTGGCAAATGTAAAAGTTAATTAAACTCTTTTGGTAAAAGTTGGCCTGAGGATATTCCTAATTTTAAATAAAAAGAGGAGTTAAATTACTATGGTATGGTCAAGGCGGGTGGTTATGGGTTATGAGTATCTTAGATTGAGAAGGGAAGATGTTGAGGAATTCATGGAGCCTATTATTTAGAAGTCAATCCCTAAATATTCTTAAATGATGATGTAATATTATCAATTTTAGCTTAAGCCCGCACGATTTTACCCAAAAGGTATCACATTATTAAGATTATTCCTACATCTTATATGTAGCTTTTTAATCTTTTCAACTATTAATGTAAGACTTTGTTCGCACACCTCAGAAATATAACCAAAACCGAGTAGAACACTTACCTCAATTCATATGGTGGAAATCGTCTCCAAAATCGCACAAATCCGAGCTCTCCAACTCAAAATATGACCGAATGAACAAACCCTTCTTTTGTATATTTTCTACCAACTATTCTGCCTCGTTTCTTGTGTCAAACGATCCTGAAACTCACTTTTTATGCCTCCAATGGAGTCCTGTGAAATTCTAGTCAAGTTAGGCTTTTGAATCACTCAATTTAACCTTATAATGAAAGAGATATGTAAGTTTTAATATTTGCAAATAGTGCATATTTTTAAATACCCTGTCAGTGGTAATTTCCTAATTAATCTGAAAAATCTAATAACCTAATTCTTAGTAAAATGATCATAAAATCCTCATACGATGTCCAATTTCGATGATTCTTTTTGATACAAGTCCGTCTGCAATCAAAAAAGAAATCGGAGCTCATTGTTCAATATGATACCATTTATTCTTGAAGAAACGACATCAAGACATAAGAAAAACGAGCGCAACACAGCCCAAACCTATCTGAAACTCACCCGAAGCCCTCGGGACCTCAACCAACAATTTCAACAATTCATATATCATTACTCAAACCTAGTCAAACCTCCGAAATACCCAAATCAACACGAAAACACCAAATCAACCTCGGATTCAAGCCTAAGAACTAAACTTCCAAAATTCGCCAACGACGTCGAAACCTATAAAACCACGTCCGAATGACCTCAAATTTTCACACACGTCCTAATATATCATACATAGCTACTGGAGCTCCCAAACTACTGAGCAAAATGCAAATGCTCAAAACGACCGATCGGGTCGTTACAATATGGTTTTTAGTGAGACTTTTCGGTTGGGCTACTTGTATTGGCTGGGATGAGGTTTCTAGACATGAGATTTGCACTATCGTATTGGGATAAGTAATGTTCGGAAGAATGATACCATATTATCGCTAAGGATTTGGGCAATGGCACTGGTCAGACAAGTGAGCTTCTTGGCTTATTGTTCAGATGAGTGATGAAGAGATTATGAGTGTTTCTTTCATCATCGGCAATGTACGAAGGTTTTGAACGAGATTTTATTTGATATGAGGTTTACTATTGGTACCGGATTTGTTTTTGGGCAACCATGGTAGTCAGCAGTTACTGCTGTGAGTATCTGAGTGATGAGGCATATCATGTGATTACATCTTGATTTATGGTTATGACTTAATACAGCTTGGTAAAACTTATACAGTTTGTATATGCGAGATTCGGGTCTTGTAATGAATTCTGGATGTTGGAAATTGGGTTCTATGTTTTACGGACTAAGGTTGAAGTAAGGATCTCATGTTATGTTGCGTTGGCAGGCTTATATGGAGCAGATTGACGTTGGATCACCCGGGTATGTTCATGGTAAGGTTACACCCTGATTTGATGGTGTTGGTACGACTCTTGGGACGTTCGAGGACGAACATATGTTTAACTGGGGAGAATGTAACGACCCGATCGGTCATTTTGAGCATTTGCACTTCGCTTGATAGTTTGAGGGCACGATTATCCCGCATAATATATTAGGACTTGTGTGAAAAATTTGAGTTCATTCCGAGTTGATTTGATATGCTTCGCCGTAAGTTTTTGGAAGGCGAAAGTTTGAAAGTTCATTAAGTTTGATTTGAGGTTCGTTTAGTCGTTTTGATGATGTTATGCGTGATTTCAGGCCTCGAGTAGGTCTGTGTTATGTTATGGAACTAGTTGGTATATTCGTACGGGGTCCCGGGGGTTCGGGTGAGTTTCGGTTATGTTTGGATTGTGTTGCGCTCATTTTTCTTATGTTTCGACGTCGTTTCTTCGAGCACCATTAAAAAAATGAACTCCGATTTCCGTTTTGATTGAAGAATTAGATCTGTATCATAATTACGAAGCCATAGCAAAAAAGAATCGTTTATGTTGAATATCGTATTAGGAGTTTGTAGTCATTTTACTAAGAATTGGGTGGCCATATTTTTCAGATTAATTACGAAATTGCCACTGACTTCGTATTTAAAAATCTGCACTATTTCAAAATATTGAAAATAACATATCTCCTTCATTATAAGGTAAAATGAAGTGATTCAAAATCCTAAATTGTGTGGAATTTCACATGGATTCCATTGGAGGCATAAAAAGTGAGGTTCGGGATCGTTTGAAATACGAAACGAGGCTGAACAACTGGGCAAAATACTTAATATCAAAGGTTTATTCATTTGGTCATATTTTGAGTTAGGAAGCTCAGATTTGGGTAATATTTGGAGGCGATTTTCACCATATGGAGTGGGGTAAGTGTTCTATACTTTCTTCTTATTATATTTTACGAATACATCTTCTTTTATTGCATTTGATTGATGATTTCAAAGTGAAACATGGAGATTTTTGTCAAATATTTTATAAAGTAAATTTTTGAATTTTGAACATCGATTTCGAGTCGTATTTGAGTGAAACTAGTATGTATGGACACGTAATTAAGTGGGTTATCGGATTTTGTGAGTTTCGTCAGATTCTGAGGTGGGTGCCCGGGTTTTAATTTTTTGTTGACTTTGGGCTTTTGATTAAAGATTCGACCTTTATCCATTGGGTTTGTTTCCTTGGGCATTATTTGATGTATTTGAGTTGATTTTTTCTAGTTTCTAGCCGTCGGAGGTCGGTACATGTTGGATGGGTTTTTGGAGCATTGTTTGGCTTGCTCGGTATCAATTTGGCTTGTTTGAGGTAAGTGTCCTGCCTAACATTATCGAGGGAATTTTTCCTACTAATTGCTATTGTTTGATACATGTGGGGTGTTGAGTATAAGAGGTGATGAATGTATATGCATGTGTCAGGGTTAATCATGCTCGGGGGTAAATCATACGATTAATTGTGCCTTGTAGATTTACGTGACCTTCTTGCTCCATGTCTTACGTTACTTCTAGATTAATAAGAATACAGAATTAAATGTTAGAAACCATGATTTAGTTTATTATAACATGATTAATTTGACAGAATTTTGAGAAACACTGATGTGTCTAATTCAGTCTTCATCATGCTTAATCACTAATAAATTGCTACGGCCGTTATTATTGAGATATTAGGTTTTATACTCGAGTTGTAGATCATTCTTGAGATTTGTTGAAATACGAACAATAAGTTTCTTGAGGGTTTATTGATCTATTGTTGGCTTGAAAGTTATGATTGGGGTTCATTTGGAATATTCGTTTAACCAGTCTCCTTGATGTTATTTATGCTTCCTAACTTGATTGTCATTGATATACATATGCTTGGTGAGCAATAGTGTAAAGCACGACGGGCAATGTCGTGCCTTTGGTTTTATATTATCATGTGAGGGAGAGTGTATAACACATAGGTTGACGCATGCCATTGCTTTTATACTATCATGTGAGGGAGAGTGTAAAGCACGAAGGGTGATATCGTGCCATTTCATATATTTATCATGTGAATGAAAGTGAAAAGCACGAAGGGTGATGCCGTGATATTTCATTTGAGAGTAAAATCACGAAGGGTGATGCCGTTCCACTTCATCTATATTATTCTGATCTTATTTACATTACCATGTGAGCATGATAGTAAAAGCACAAAGGAAGATGTCGTTTTATTTCATTTATATAATCTTGCTTTTATATAATCACAAGTTCATGGCGCAAAGGGTGTTTCCGTGCAGCGAGGACGAGGGACATGCATTATGTTGCGTTAACTTTTCTTTGTGTATTCATTCATGCTTTTACCTTGAGTTTTTATTGTCGCGCCTATGTTTTCTATGTGACTTGTCGTTGTTGCTTTGTCTTTGTTCTCTATCTCAATTGTTGTTATGTTGCCCATGCCTTCTACTTGGTTAACTTGCAAATACCATGCCTCCTTCTTGTTGTTATATATATAACCATGTCATATCTAGTTTGTTTCACTTTAATATAAGATTTTTACCATGTTATCCATTCATGTCTGTAAGTGTTAGCTTATAAAGATCATGTGTTCCTATCTTATTTATTATATATACATCTATGCCTTCTACCATGCCAGTTAGGTGAAATTATGTTCTTCTTTCCTAATTGATGTCATCATTCCTATGTTTCCTACCTTGTCATTACTGTTATAGATATTTCTTTCACCTGGTTGGTACTGTCACACATAAATTTGGTGAGGATGAGATAAATACACGAAGGGTGTTGGCGTGCCGTTGGAATTGATGTCTTGAGTATATTTCTCAAACTATGAAAGTTATGGATTTATTACTGTGATTTGCTAGTTATCGCTCTAAGGAAAGTATTGGTCATCATATTGAGGAATATTAATTGTGGTTCTTCTACAAATCATTTACTGCTTCGCATAATTGTTTCCTTGTACGCTATATTGTTATGTTCAAGTATTGGTCTATTGCTAGTCTTCTGTACAGGTTATATCAGTGAGTATCTTTTAACTAAAAAGTCTCATCATTAGTTCAGTGAGGTTTGTCAAAGTACTTACTGAGCACATGGGGTCGGTTGTACTCATACTACACTTCTGCACCTTGCATGCAGATTTTGGAGCGGAGTTGGGGTGATTTCGGGAGCTGACTCTGAAGATGTTCGTGCTTTTCAGATGTGGCTACCACTTGTCCCATGTTAGTTCAAATTTGAATTCTGCTTAAGTATATTTCAAACAGAAAATAAATTTATTTCATATTCGTTTTTACAATAATCCAGTTTTAGTAGCTCATGTCTTATACTACCTCTTCTTGAGATGTTGTTTGGAATCCAGATATATCAATTGTTGATAACATTTATTTTATTAGAATTGTGTCAATTGTTAATTGACTGACCTAACGGGTCAGGTTAGGTGCTATCACGACCTGTAGATTTTGGGTCGTGACACTCTGCCACTAAGAAGACTCAGACTAGAGTTCAGTGTTAGAAATAATTTGTTCTTCAAAAGTATCAGCGACAAAGAGTGTCATGAGATTCGAAAAGAAATGTAAGCAAAATCAATGATTCAATGGTCTTATGAGATTGATGAAAGGTGGGGGCAGTAGCCTATCATTTGGAACTTTGTTTTGAGTTATCTGTTATTTAGGGGCAGAGCAAAAAGTCCGAACACGGGTTCGACTAGTAGCTTTTTCTCAAATAATATATATTGGGTGCTTGAATACTAGACAAGGGAGGATCTCATAATGATCAAAATATATAGTACAGTCTTAACTTATACATTAAACAATATTATTTTTACAATCAAAACATAACACTTGAAGATAATTCCAAGATATTATACACCCCTAAAATTCAAAGGCGTGTTAGGGAGTGTTAACTGAAGCTACTGTAAGGTTTGCCAAACCAGTGTTCACTGATAGGACATCTACATATACACCCTCAACAATTGCAACCTGTACTCGTAAACCACTATTACCAAGTGCTGGGATTGCTGGCAAAGCTTATGAAATATCAGCAGAAGTATAAAGTATTGCAACTCTAGCCACACCAGGTATCTCCACTAGTAGAACTGCAGCATCAACTAAGATTCTTGATCCAACACCAACACCTGATGGCAATTCTTGAAGTAGGTTGCGAGTGGCGAGGCTAGAGGTGGTCATGATTGATAAGAACAATAATGCTACAAACAAGGAGATGACCAAGACGCAGTTGTTGGGACCATCTATTGTAAATGCTACAAACTAAATGCTTTGCTTCAGGAAAATGAAGTTAAATAATGGAAGGTTGGATGTTTTGTTTATGAGTGAGTTTGATCATTTACTAGAAGGGTAAATTATATATGGGGAGAGTTTTTGAAAAACTAGAAGGACTAAATGAGATGTTGTGGAAGCAAGGGGAAGAATATATATATTTGATGAAAAACTAATTGACTATTAATATACGAACACTTAATGATTGACAAGTTTATGACACTTAATCATTTACAGATCATCTATCATTTGATTTTTACACAAGTATCCTATTGTCTAAATTGATATGCTAAGATTTGGCCCGTCTTTTTTTTTTAATGACACATAACCCATCATCAAACAAGATACAGAATCAACTATTCAATAATTGCCCAAAACTTAGCAAGTTATGTGCCAAACTAGGAGCAAAGAGAACATTTTGAATAAGATTTACTTTACCTTGACTAGTTTGGACAACCACAGTACCTTCACCTTCAACATGTATTTTCTCTCCGAGCCAAATTCGCCTCCTTTTTGTCCCATATAGCTCTCTAAATTTCGAACTTTCTCCAGACATGTGATGGTTGCATCCACTATCAACAAACCAAACATCAATCTTATGATCCATGAGAGTAGAGCGAGCCATAAAAATCATGTTTTCTTCTTGTTCTTCCTCTGCATAACTAGCTTGATTATTTTCGTACCAGCAGTTAGCTTTTGTGTGACCGAACTTGTGGCAGTTTTAACATTGCACTCCATTTCTACCACGTACAAATTGTACTCTTCCTCTACCACGTCCTCTTCCTCTAAAAGCACCTCTCTTACCATATCCTTGTGTTCTTTGCTCTGGTGACTTCACAATCTGAATAGGAGACTCTTCCTTAACTTGAAAACCTTGTTCTTCATTCTTCTCAATCGACTTGTTGATTCGTGACTTGTAAGATTGCAAAGACCCCATTAGTTAATCAAACGAAAACACAGATATGTTTTTTGATTCCTCAATGGATGCAACCACATGATCAAACTTTGGAGGCAAACTTCTTAAAACTTTTGAATTTACAGTTTCATCACTTACCTCTTAACCATATGATTTCATTTGACCTACAATCCCGGTAACCTTTGATAAAAAGTCTTGCACATATTCATTCTTTTTCATGAACAATATTTTAATGTCGCGGCGAAGAGATTGTAGTTTTACAGAAATCACCTTTGAAGAATCTTAAAACTCTTTTTTTAAAATCAGCCACGCCTATTTGAGGCAAATGTTGCTGCAATTCTTGAGAAAATCATCTCATGAACAACTTGTAGAATAAAGAACAAAGCTTTGGCATCCTTCTTTTTGACTTCTTTTAATCTCTTCTCATCCTTTGCATCTGGCTCTTCCACATCAACGAACGTATCTTCAACTAAGTCCCACAATTCTTGAGACTTAAACAAGGTATTTATTTTCATACTCCAAAACTCATACTTCTCGCCATTGAAGACATGTATGACTAGTTGTGAAGAAGAGGACATAACATTTGTTGCGATACCTTTTTATTTTTATCGTATTTCACTCACTCACGTGTTTCTCTACTTATCCCTCTGTCGCCCACTCAAACACCAAATGCACGCTCTGATACCACAATGTAGAAAAAAGAGATTGTCTTTAATTAAAAAATTTAAAGCATAGGCAGAGAAGCTAAAAGAGATATTCTGTAGAAGGGCTTATCTTATTAACTGAAAGTGGCGTGACTTTATAGGTTTACAAGCTCATAAAGATAATATCTATCCGTAACACCCACTTGACTAAAATCTAGGAAATGACCAGAAAAATAGTAACCAAATTAGAAAAAATAGCAACTGGCCTAGAGACTATGTCAACTCTAGTAAAAGACTTATTCAAATCACAGTAAATAACATCATCCAGCCAATAAACTTAAAAAAGTTTTTGAATGAATTCACCGGTAGGACCTCTACATGTCCATCCTCCATAGTTGCAACCTGTACTGATAAATCACTATTACTAAGTGTTGGGATTGTTGGAAAAGCTGGTGGAATATCAGCATGAGTATCAAGTATTTCAACTCTAGCAACACCAAGTATCTCCACAAGTAGGACTGCGACATCAACTATGATTCTTGATCCACCACCACCACCTGATGGCAATTCTTCAAGTAGGATGCGAGCAGCGAGGTTAGAGGTGATCATGCTTGTTAAGAACAATAATGCTACAACAAGGAGATGACCAAGTTGCAGTTGTTGGGACCAGCCATTATCAATGCTACATATTAAATACTTTGTTTAAGAAAAATGAAGTTAGATAATGGAAGGTTGGAATTTGTTTTATTAATGGAAGGCTTGAGAATAACTACAAGAGAGGTAAAATTGACAATACTGATAAGTTAACTAAAGAATTTTCCAAATCAATGGTGTATGAATTTGAAATGAGCATGATGGATGAGCTGGCCTACAAATTAAAAAAAAATCCATCAGCGGAAGTACGTAAAAGAGTTGCTTAAAAGGTTCAAAATGGAAGATTCCAACGAAATTGTCACTCCTATTGCAACAACTACAAAGTTGGATATAGATGAAACTGGTTCATCTGTTATCATAAGCTTTATTGGGGAATTATTGGCTCATTGTTGTATCTCATTACAAGTAGACCTGACATTGTTTTCAGTATAGACCTTTGTGAAAGATTTCAGGCAAATCCAAAGGAGTTTCACTTGACTGCTGTCAAGAGAATTTTGAGATATCTAAAAGGCACCACTGATCTTTGTCTATGGTATCCTAAAAGTAGTAATTTTAATCTAGTGGGATATGTTGATGTTGATTATACATGTTTTCTTGTGGATAGAAAAAACACCTCAGGTATGGCACACTTTCTTGGCTCATGTCTTGTGTCTTTGGCCACAAAAGCAAAATTATGTGGCCTTATCTATTGCTGAAGCTGAGTATGTTGTTACTGCTTCATGTTGTGCTCAATTGTTGTGGATCAAACAATAATTAATGGACTTTAGAATTGATGTTTGTTATATATCCATTTTTTTGTGATAACACTAGTACAATTAGTATGACCAATAACCCGGTTCATCACAATAGAACTAAGCACATAGATGTTAGGCATCACTTTTCAATGGATAACTATGGATTTTTTTTATACTGCCAAGCAAATAACAGAAATCATCAAAAAATCCCTAAGTAGAGATCACTTTGAAAGGAACGAGTTAGAATTAGGGATGATTAAGATCACCTAAAAGGACCAGTTCAGAATTCACAATGACAAAAAAATGAAAAACAAAATATGTTTTTGGTTAAAAAATCTGTAAATTGTGTATATAATTAGATTAATTTTTGCTCAGTATCATACTTTCAATAGTATAATCTTGTGCCATGTGCTAAAATGACTCATTAATCTCTAATGATATTTTCTCTAATTTGGAAAATTTAGACTTACACAAGAGAATTCTCAGTGAAGAACCCGGTTCATCAAGATTACTCGCTATGCTTTCTACACTCTGCATAATTTGAAATAATAATATTTGCATCATGATCAGAGTCCTACCTAATTCCAAACTTTTTTTGGACTTATCCGTTACAAATGAACAAGTTCTGTTCAAAAGAGTCCCAACTGAATTGAAGTACCTAGATTCTAGGGATACACTCAAACGTCTTTTCAAAACTGAAATTCAGTTTGATTTGACTTCTAAAAGTCTTAAAAGTTGTCGTTACCCCATTAATTACTCCTCTTTAAATTGATCAGCTTTAGTGTATTCCTCACTTCATCTCTCTCAAGCCATCAAAAACACTCAATCTTCTTTCATCTTCCAAACACAATCCAATTCTCTTATCTTCCATACCCAAGAACAAAAATGGCTAACACTCTTGAAAACCCTTCATCACCACCACAAGAAACCACTTCCACACCCACTATCACTCCTTCCAACACCCCAACCTCTAAGAAAAGAGTAAAAAAGATGGCTCGCAAGGTTGTTGCTGGTGTAGAGCAGATTCAGAAAATTAATGAACAAGTGAAAGCGAGTAGGGAGGAAGAACCTCAGAAATCTAATAATCCTTTAAATCTGCTACTGAGGGGGAAGAAATTATTTCTTCCAAAACTTAACAGGTATCTTATCTCCCTAAAGTCACTTATAAGACAATTTCTGAAGTTGTTACAAATTTGGAGAATATGTTTGTATTGCTATTGTCTATAGCAAGCGTTGAAGCTATAGAATCTGGAGGAGTTAGTGGTAAAAATGAAAAAGAAAAAGGAAAAGGAAAAGAGAGCAAGGATGTTAGGAGTGTTGTGAGGGGAAAGGGTGAAAGAGTGGTTGATTCTTTACCCACTCATGTGAGTTTAACCAAAGACACACGTGCAATGGTTGTTTGGGGAGAGAAATCTGGTGGAGTACAGGAGAGTATAAAGAAAACAGGGGTAGTGGGTCTGGCGAAGCCACTGAAGGGATGGTTCAACCTGGGAAAAATATAGATGAACTTGTTTCATCTGAGCAGGAAACCTGGGCAGATCTACTGAAGAGAGTGAGTGAAAGTTATAATCCAAAGAAGAAAGGGAGTTCAAAAGCTAAAACCCCTGGCACTGCTAGGGAAAACAAGAAAAGGAAGGTTTCCCCTTCTGTTACTATTGAAATTCCACCCACAAGAGGAAGAGCCAAAAGAAGTCAGCTAAAGCAGAATGAGGCAGAACTGCAGAAAGCCTTAGAACAAAATAGAAGAAAAGCAGTTGCTAAGGCAAATAAGAAGATGTATGAGCCTGTTGAGGCTGTTGACATTGATGAGATGGACCTGGTCCTTTGAGATGAAGATGAGACTGAAGATGTAGAGGTTCCGACTCCCAAATCCAAGAAAGCCAAGACTTCCACTAAGAAATTTTCAGAGTCAAAGTCTACTGAACCATCCACCTTGGAAAAAAGAACCAGGTCTGCCGTGAAGTCAAAACAAGTGAAAATTGTTGAGGAAGAAGAATGGAGTGGACAGGAATAAGATGATTCTGACACTGAGAAAGACAAGATGTCTAAATTTTGAAAGAGGACAATTTTGAAGGGATAACTCCTCAAGGACTTGGAGGAGTAAGAAATAGTGTTGCTATTGGAGAAGTTGGAGTTGCAAGGTTGGAAAGACATGGTCTTTCAGATGGATGGCAGGTTGGCCAGAAATGAAATTATTGAGTTTATGGCAAATGCTAAGGTGAAAAATGGAAGGGTTACTAGTATGGTGAAAAGATTCCAAGTCTCTTTCGATGTGAAGGAGTTGGGAGAAATTCTGGGTGTACCCATTGAGGTGTACAATGACTATACAAAGCTCAAGTGGCCAAGCCTAGAAAATCTTCCTATTGCCCTAGCCATTACTAGAAAATTCAGTGACAATGAGGAGGAAATTGAGCCAAAGGCTGTGTACAAGAGTGAGATGAAGCCACCCCACCATGTGTTGTTCGAATTTGTCAACAAATATGTTCTGCCCAAAGCAGGAAAGAAGGCACATTGCAAAATTCATGGACTTTGTCCTGATGCAGTGTTTGGATAGTGAGGGGCAGATTAATTGGCCTGGATTTATTATCCAGCTTCTTGATAGGGTTATAAATGGCACAGAGACTCATGACATTCCCTATGGATTCATTCTCGCGGTTTTACTTGCACATTCCAAGGTACCTATGAAGAAGTTGGAGGTTGTTACAAGCAAGGATCATTTTGAGGCAAATACTCTGCTTGCTTGTGACTATGAAGTCCATGACACTCCTAAAGAACCTAGTTCATCCAAGAAGGTACCAGTGAATAGCAAGGTGCGAGCCTTGGTGCAATAAAGTGGGGCTAAGGATGTTGCGATTGAGAGGCTGAAGAAGAGGTTGGTTGAGGTGGAGACTGAGAGATACTCTCAAATCTGAGCTGGAAAGAGGAAAGTAGAAGAATGATGGTATTCTTGAGGATATTTTGAAACTCCTCCAAGCCAAAAAAAAACACATGGTCCTTCCCAGCCTTAAGCCTCCTAGCTTAGTGTAGATCAACCACTGACCCAGTTCGGGATTTTTATGGTTTTTGCTCATGTTTCTAGTGTTTTTATGTATTTTTGTGCTTTTGGTAGAATCTTATCAATCATCAATGAAATTCACCGTCTTTTTCTCTAACTGTTTGTTTATATTTCTTTGATGGTTAAAATTCTTAGCTTGATCTATGATGATTAATCCATGATTGCATTTGAAGTAGCCAGTAGCCATGAGTAAGTTTTAAAATCTGGTTATCTTACATATTTATGCAACTTTTCGAATCTAACAGGGGAAAAAAGGTTGTGTTTTACACTTTGAACAGTGATGTTTATAACCTAATGTACCTGGTCCTTGATGATAAGTGATAAAAAGGAAAAATATTTCTCACATTGTGTTCAAATTGAGCTAAGTTAAAACAGGGCCTAAGATTATGAAAAGCACAGAGTTTGTCACATTGTGTTGCTATAAATTGCAGGATGTTCTCACTTTATAGGGAATGCACAAACGCAGAAGTTAAACGTGAATTGAGAGAGAAATAAAAAGACTGTTTGCAAGCAGTTCGTGTGTGATTCAAGTGTGCAAACCTGAAGCTACATGAACAAGATAGAAGAACCAGCTTCAAGCGTCTGTCTTTTATTCTACTTCAATTATAGTAGGTGTTGTCATATTGTGCATTTTCGCTTTATCTAGAGGCAATTGTAATAGGTCCTCAGAGTATTCAACTTAGAGTTAACTTGAAGTGATCGCAACAGTTAGAGTTTGTTTACCACAGAGGGATTAGGGTTAATCCTAGATTTACAAATTGGACACCACTTAAATTACCCCCTCTTGTGTGGCATTGAAGTTAAAACATCAATTGTATTGTGCTTTTCTTATCATTCATCGTAGAAAATTCTATTTGCTTCTCCCCTGAGGATTAGGCTTAGTCGAACCTCATTAAATCCTTGTGTTGATTTTTCTTCTCTATTTGCTTTGTGTGTGATTGTGTGCTAGCTTCCAACATTTTCCTGTCTTACCCTATGGTCTCTGCCGTTTGATTTTATATTTTTTTCCTTCCCTTTTTCTCTGTTGTTGTTTTTATCTTTTGAGTGATTCTTAACGATATGTATAGCATCAGTTATGCTCTGTTGAGTGTTATACATTTATTATGCAGTAGCCTTTGTATTAATTCCATGCAGTTAACTATTATTGATTTAAGTGCGTTTCTCCAGTACATGTGAATATTATACTTTGACAAACTATGGTGTACCAATATAGAATTAACATAACTTGACAAGTTACATTCAGAAATATATATTAATAGAAAATAAAGGACTCTGCTAAGTCGTGTAAAACAAAGATATCCGGACAGGCAGTACACTACTTCAATATCATAAGTTGTGATGCAATGTAATGATTTATGCCTAGTAACGAGAGGCATGTATATAGATAGTACTCTTTGTATATAGATGAAAATCAGCCAATTATCATAGCAACAAATCCATACAAATATCTATATATATGGAAATTATCAAATACTTGTAATCTTTTCATTTACAAACTTGAATTTCTTGCAACTTTTCATAGACAAATCTTAGCTATACTTTGATCATATTTTAGTCCCAAAGTTTCAACTTGTGATTGTTGCTATTAGGACGTTTAGAAAGTTCAAATAAGGCCTCTACTACCAATCATAAGAAAAGCAGTATGTTTCCACGAGCATTAGTTTACATTCTTAATTCAAAAATGAATATTGAATGATCATTATTGATTTTGTAATTAATATAACGACAGCTAAGGTTCATTCATATAATGATAGTGTTATTTTGTGTCTTGAATTATTTCTTTGTATTTTTAGGAAAATCTTTGTCCTAATAGATTTGGTAAAGGAAAAGCTATTGTCCTTGTCAAATTAGAAAATCTTTCTCTTATAGGGGTTGTAGTTGGGGATTCTATAGATTGTTGTTGGCCAAAGTGAAGGTTAGTTTTGAAGATAGACAAAGGAAGCTCAGGCATGAACCACGTCCATCCCTTATGTACATAGACACGGGCAGATTAGAGCATGTGGGATGCACATGAATGAGATGAACTTAATTTGGTATAATTGCTATCTCCTGATCGAAAAGGTTGCATAATTGATAAGGAGAAGGACTCCTTAATCAAAGAGAACACTATCCAAGATAAGGAAGGAGTTAGAAGCTGAGATCAACTAGAACACTTCCACTGAAGAAGAAAAGCATTAGAACTTTAGTTGTTTTCCATTCCACTAACTCAATAAATTGCAGGATGTTCTCACTTTATAGAGAATGCAAAAAAGCAGAAGTTAAACGTCAATTGAGAGCAAAATAGCAACACAGTTTGCAAGCAATTCGTGTGTGATTCATGTGTGCAAACCTGAAGCTATATGAACCAGATAGAAGAACCAGTTCCAAATGTCTATCTTTTATTCTAGTTCAGTTGTAGTAAGTGTTTTCATATTGTATCTTTCAGCTTTATCTAGAAGCAATTGTAATAGGTATTCAGAGTATTCAAGTTAGAGTTAACTTGAAGTTATCGCAACAGTTAGAGGTTGTTTGCTAAAAAGGATTAGCGTTAGTCCTAGGTTTACAAAAGTGGTTTGTAAATGCATTTTTTGGCTCATTAATTTAGTTGAGAGTTTGGAAAAATCCTATTGAAAAGTAGGTTGTGGTTTCTTCACCTTTTGATCGGGGTGTTTCTCACTTAAAATATTTGTGTTCTTTACTTTTCGTATTTACTATTTCAGCAATAGTAAGTTAAGGGACACGTAGAAGNCTGCCCTGAGGATTAGGCTTAGTTGAACCTCGTTAAATCCTTGTGTTGATTTTTCTTCTCTATTTGCTTTGTGTGTGATTGTGTGCTAGCTAACCCACAATCTTCCGCAATAATTGGTATCAAAGCAAAGTTTGGATTTCTACATATAATCTAGGGTTAAGATGTCTTCAGAAGGCGCCTTGTGTTTTGACTGACGGATGCTTCATTTGTATTGTGGTGCTCACCTGGTTGATCGACTATGGATATTCAGATTTTTCTATGTGGCACGGAAGAATTATAAACCTATTCCTCGTGGGATCATCGCATATGAGAGATGTGTTACACATTCGGATGGTGGAGTTTGGATCAGGTATGGTGATTCGTGTTTTTTATGGATTTGGAGACCGGGAGTTCTCGAAAGAAGATTGTTTCGTGGTTGTGAACTGTGAAAATGTTGCTAAATCTAGCCAGATGATAGTATGTGTTGTGTTTATGTCGTTGTTGACTTTTGGAGGGCTAATTTTTCCATTGGCGGATGACCAGAGTTGATTTAGTGGCCCATTGGTAGGGCCAATAAGGATGCGTATTCTGTATCGGATCGAATTTGGTTGCTACTACGCAGCTGTTACCACAGGTATATCATCGGGCAGAATAGATGTTATTTGCGCCTTGGTGTATGATTTATGTTTATCTCTTATGTTATAAAGGGTTGTGAGGGTTACATGAATCTTCGCACGCATGTTGTAATTTCGTTTAGGCCTTATGGCAATATGGGAGAGATGGCCTTCGTGATGTTGTCTTGCTTATTGCACTATAGTTGTGCTTGTCTTCCTCAATATTGATTCTGCCTAATCATTTTACCATAGTTATATTTTGTGCACTCTATCGTGCTTGATATTGACCCACATGTGATCAGTGAGCCCGAGTATTATGGCTTGATGGGTACCCTATATGGATTGATACGATGGGATCGGTTTGTGTGCCACAACGGTACTGTGATGAAATGTAACTCCTTATGCTTATTTCTTGTATTTTTCTTTCACCTTGTTTAAAATAGTTTATATGAAAATGTTGAAAATTTCATTGCCTCCTTAACTTCTTAGTAGCCTTCTTTTTTAACTTTCAACTATAATCTGTCATGTCTGAATTTTTACTTGTTGGTGTACGGGCGCGTTGTGTGTGGCACCATATGATTTTTAGTGAGACTTGACGGTTGGGCTACTTGTATTGGCTGGGATGATGTTTCTAAACCTGTGATTTAAACTATCGTATTGGAATAAGTAATGTTCGGAAGAATGATACCATATTGTCGCTAAGGATTTGGGCAATGGCCCTGGTCAGACAAGTGAGCTTATTGGCTTATTGATCAGATGAGTGATAAAGAGATTATGAGTGTTTCTTTCATCATCGGCAATGTACGAAGGTTTTGAATGGGATTTTATTTGATATGAGGTTTACTGTTGGTACCGAATTTGTTTTTGGGCAGCCATGGTGGTCACCAGTTACTGTTGTGAGTATCTGAGTGATGGGGTATATCATGTGATTAAATCTTGGGTTATGGTTATGACGTAATACAACTTGTTCAAACTTATACGGTGTGTATATGTGAGATTTGGGTCTTATAATTAATACTGGATGATGTAAATTGGATTCTAAGATTTACGGACTAAGGTTGAAGTAAGGATCTCAAGTTATGTTGTGTTGGCATGCTTATATAGAGCAGAGTGACATGGGATCCCCCGGGTACGTGCATGGTAAAGTTACACCCTAATTTTATGGCGTTGGAATGACTCTTGCCACGTTCGAGGATGAACGTATGTTTAAGTGGGGGAGAAAGTAACGACCCGATCGGTCGTTTTGAGCATTTTCCCTTCGCTCGATAGTTTGAGGGCACGATTATCCCGCATAATGTATTGAAGGAAAAAGTTTGAAAGTTAATTAATTTTGATTTGAGGTGCGTTTAGTCGTTTCTATGTTGTCATACGTGATTTGAGACCTCAAGTAGGTCCGTGTTATGATATGGGACTAGTAGATATTCGTATGGGGTCCCGAGGGGTTTGGGTGAGTTTCGGATATGTGTGGATTGTGTTGCTCTAATTTTTCTTATGTTTCAACGTCGTTTCTTCAAATATAAATGGTACCACATTAAAACAATGAGCTCTGATTTCCGTTTTGATTGACAAATAAGATCTATATCGTAATTACGGAGCTATAGAAAAAAGAATCATTGAATTTGGATGTCGTATGAGGAGTTTATGGTCATTTTATTAAGAATTGGGTTACTATCATTTTATGTGGGCATGATAGTAAAAGCACGAAGGATGTTGTCGTGTTATTTCATTTATATGATCTTGCTTTTATATTATCACGAGTTCATGGCATGAAGGGTGTTTGCGTGCAGCGAGGACGAGGGACATGCATTATGTTGCGTTAGCTTTTCTTTGTGTATACGTTCATGCCTTTACCTTGAGTTGTTATTGTCGCACCTATGTTTCCTATGTGACTTGTCGTTATTGTTCTGTCTTTGTTCTCTATCTCAATTGTTGTTGTGTTCCTATACCTTCTACTATTTTAACTTGCAAATACCATGCCTCCTTCTTATTGTTATATCTATAACCATGTCGTATCTAGTTTGTTTCACTTTAATATAAGCTTTCTACCATGTTAACCAGTCATGCCTCCACTTGTTAGCTTATAAAGATCATATGTTCCCCTCTTATTTGTTATATATACATCTATGTCTTCTACCATGCCAGTTAGGTGAAATTATGTTCTTCTTTCCTAATTGATGTCATTATTCCTATGTTTCCTACATTTTCATTACTTTTATCGATATTTCTTTCACCTGGTTGGTACTGTCACACATAAATATGGTAAGGATGAGATAAATGCACGAAGGGTGTTGTCGTGCCATTGGAATTGATGTCTTGAGTATATTTCTCACACTATGAAAGTTATGAATTTATTACTGTGATTTGCTAGTTATTGCTCTAAGGAAAGTATTGGTGATCATTTTGAGGAATATTAATCGTGGTTCCTCTAGAAATCATTTACTTCTTCGCATAATTCTTTCCTTGTACGCTATTCTGTTATGTTCTAGTATTGTTCTATTATTAGTCTTCTGTACAGGTTATATCAGTGAGTATCTTTTAACTAAAAAGTCTCGTCACTAGTTCAGCGAGGTTAGTCAAGATACTTACTAAGTACATGGGGTCGGTTGTACTCATATTACACTTATGCACCTTGCATGCAGATTTTGGAGCGGAGTTGTGGGTGATGTCGGGAGCTGACTTTAAATATTTTTGTGCCTTTCGAATGTGGCTACCTGTCATGACCCAAAAACTACTAGTCGTGATCGCAACTAACTCGATCCGCTAGGTAAGCCGACTAACAGAAAATACAATCCAAAAGAGATTATTGGAAAATAGTAAAGAATTAGCTGAACATTTACAAATTGATCCAAGAACTGGTAGTACGACTCATGAGCTTCTAAGAGTTAGAATTTACAAAGCTTGTACAAATAGTTACACCATCTGTTTGAAATTTACATAAAAAGATTAACAAAATCTAAGCTATCAAGGACAAGTGGCAGCTATATCTGAAATGCACGAGCATCTTCAGAGTCAGCACCCAACATCACTAGCAGCTCCGCTTCAACAAACTATACGCAATGTACAGAAGTGTAGTATCAGTACAACCGACCTTATGTACTGGTAAGTATTTTATCTAACCTCGTCGATGACAAGGCTTTTTCTGTTGTTAAAAGATACTTTCTGATAAAACATGCACCGTAAACCAGTATTACAGCTATACTACGATATGATAAAGATGAATACATGAAACGGATACGCAAAGAAATAAACGAGTATTAACAGAGATCACAATCTGGCATCTTCAAATACCTCGAACAATCCTTTTCCTTAGAATGAAACCAATAAATCGCAACTGTCAATTCTTAACTTTCCTAGCATGAGGAAGGTACTCAGATATCAAGTCAATTGCACGGCAACACCTTTTGTGCTTTTATCTCATCCTCACCCAATTAAAGTATAACAGAACCAACCAAATGACAGAAATACCGATAATAGGAATTACAAAGTAGAAAATACACAAGTAGCTATAAAGAACGACGATATACATGCGGGCAACAGTAAAAGACTAGGAGAAAAGCATGTGAGTGATGACAGCAATTGGAAACAAGAAATATCAACTTCAACTAACTAGCATGATGGAGGTCTAATTACAACTATAACAAATAAGAAGGAAGCACATGATCTTTACAAGTTAACAAGTAGGGGCATGAATGACTAGCATGGTGGAAGGCTTGTACAAAGTGCAATAGAATAGATACGACATGAGTGTAATTATAAAAGCAGGAAAATAGGCATGCTATTTGCAAGTTAAACAAGTAGAATATATGAGCAACACAACAACAATTGATATAGAGATAAATGACAGAACAATAGCAACAAGTCACATAAGATATGAGATTGCGGCAATAACAGCTCAAGGTAAAGACATAAATATATACACGAAAAAACATATATCACAATATAACGCATGTTTCTCATCCTCGCTTGCATGGAAACACCCACCGTGACATGACCTCAGGATGATATAAAAGAATAACAGTATAGATAAAATGTCACTGCATCACCCTTCGTGCTTTACACTTTCATAACACAGCACGACATCACCTTCGTGCTTTACACTCACATAACGTGGCACAGTATCACCCTTCATGCTTTTACTCTCAATAATATGGCACAGCATCAGCCTTCGTTTTTTACACTCTTCCTCACATGGTAATGTAAAAATAATGGCACGGCATCACCCTTCGTTCTTTACACTCTTCCTTACTAAACATATGTATATCAATGACAAACAAGGCAGGAAGCATAAATAACATCAAGGGGAGTGTTTTTAATGGATATTCCAAACAAATCCAAATCACAACAGTACGCAGCATCGTCTAACACTTATCCAGAAAACTCTGGGCATCCTCGCCCTCAGCACCACTGAATGTTGGAGGCTGTAATATGCTAAATCTCTCCAGTCTACGTTGCTCGTCCTCTGGCATAGCCGGAACCACAAAGTCCAGAATTGGAGCAACTGGCTGGGCTGGATTCGCCCCCGGTATTTGATGGCCCTGAGTACCTTGCTCAGGCGTCCGGGAAACTGGAGTCTGATTTCCTCCCCCGACTTGAGAAGTAGCGACAAATGACTGAGCAAGGGTGGTACACACCGTAAAGATCTGGGCAAAAGGTCTCCTAAAGACCTAGAATAACAATAGGCACTACCGGTGCCTAAGCCTTCCCCGTTGAAGTATCTATGGCGGGAATCTGAGCCTGAACAATAGGGGGATCAAGTAGCACCGCCCTGGCTACTGCACGGGCTGGTCCCCTACCTCTACCACGTTCTCGACCTCTCGCTGGTCTAGCTGGTGGCTGATCATCGTGATCGGTAGCACGAGTCCTCACTATCTGTGAGAGAAGGAAAAAACAGAAGTTTAGATTTCCAGAATCAACAAAATGGCACGAAAGATTTCAAGAAAATGAGATTATTCCTAAGGGTTCTGCAACCTCTCGAAGAAATGTACAGACGTATCCGTACAGATCCGCAAGACTCTACTAAACCTGCTCATGATCGTTGAGTCCTATGTAACCTAAGTTATGATACCAACTTATCACGACCCACAAAATCCTAAACCGGTTGTGATGGCACCTATCGTGGAACTAGGCTAGCCAATAGTCACGTATTTACAGTTCCTTCCAAAGTCCCAACGATTTTCCAAACATTACATAAAGTATATAGAACTACTGAATTTATTAGGCAAAATATACAGCTAAATAGTCTAAACCATTCCAAAAATCTGGAGTCAACATGTCATGAGCGTCTAAGAAATATACCAACAAGTCTACTATTATAGAACGAATAGCTAAATACAAAAAAAGAAGGTAAAATAGAGATGTTGCGGACGCTGATTAGCTATCTCTATATCCCGAACTCTGGCTCCGCACGGAATAGATGGCTAAAGCTCGGGATCTGCACACAGGGGTGGAGGGAGTAATGTGAGTACGCCAACTCGGTAGTAATGAAAATAAATAAAGTCTAAGCGGCAAGAAACACATAAAAATCATTATCATCAGTTCACAATATCCACAGTCTTTATTTCCAATAGTATATACATAGATATATGAAATCAACATGCTTTAAAATCCAACCTCAATAAAATCCTTTAAAAAATGTGTCTTCCAACAATTTCAGAAATAAAAATAACCGAAGGATTTAGTGTAAAAACTAAATAAATCATAAGTAGCCCCTCGGGAAAAAAATGAATCATAAATCACCCCTCGTGCAGAACATCACTCAGCACCTCACATCCACTCAGTATCAGCCCCTCGGGCAACCTCAGTGTCACTCGTGCCTCCCAATCATTCATCACTCGGCACTCAAAACTTAGCATTCAGTAGGTACCTGTGCTCATCGGGGGTGCGTAAAGACTCCGGAGGGGCTTCTTCAACCCAAGGGCTAATATGAAGCCACCTCGTGGCGTATCATATCCTCACAATCAGGCCCTCAGCCTCACTCAGTCAGATTCTCTGAAAAGCCCCTCGGGCGTATCAGTAAAAAATGGGGTACTCGACCCAAAACATCCTTTTATATCTCAAAATATTGTAAATAAGGCTGAGTTTCGAAAATAGTAATCACAATATGACTGAGTGTCAATCATGAATCAACAGTGAGGAAATGGCAGTAAAAATCCCCTAAAGGGTTTAAAACAAGTCGGCACGAGGCCCCAAACATGGCTTATACCCCAAATATAGCAATAGTCTTTAGAACACAATTTAATATATGATTTAGAGTAGAATATGCAACTCCATAGTTTCCGCGGAGAGGACCAAGTCCAATCCAAAAATCAGTGCGCACCACATACTCGGCATCCGACATGTTAGCCATTCTAAAACAGTGAGAAATATGATGTCCGGGGTTTCATACCCTCAGGACAAGATTTATAGCCATTACATACCTCTATCGGGCCACAATACTAATCCGCGATGCTCTTGCCCCTCAAATTGGTTCCCGATTGCTCCGAATCTAATTAACATCATCAATATACCCTAAGGGAACACAACCCAATCAAAAAGTATCAATTTATACAAAAATCTCGAAATTCGGCAAAACCTGAGCCCCGAGCCCACATCTCGGAATTTGATAAAATTTACATAACCAGAATCCTCGTCCTCCCACAATTCTATACATACCCAGAACACTAAAATCGGACCACAATTGCCCACTCAAATCCTTAAAAGAAAATTCCAAATTCCATGCACCTTTCTTCCCCAATTTGGGTTTAATTCCAACTATTTTTCTGGTTAATTACTTAGAAAATGACATATAAACGAGTTATGAAGTTGGAAACCTTACCTCCAATTGATTCCCTTCGATTTCCTCTTCAAACCCTCTGAAAAAGAGCTTCCAACGCGTTCAATAATTGAGGAAAATGAGTTATTCTCGCACAAATGGTCTTTAAAACATTCTGCCCATCAATTAAAATCCTTCAGTGCGATCGCGGCTCTAGCCAGGAGATCATGATGCACACCCCATACCACTCTACGCGATCGCATAGAACAAAAGACCATCCCACACACGCGGCTCAGAAGCACTACACGATCACACTGCTATACCTGACCAACCTTTGCGATCGCAATCCTAACCACGCGATCGCATAGCACAAAATGCCTGCCCCACTCCTTTACTCTACGCAATCACAGATGAGTCCACACGATCGCATTGAAGGAGTCACTGCTGTTAAAACACCAGAAGCATCAGACTTCTTAAGGCCAAAAAGTGCCCGTTTAAGCATCCGAAATACACCCGAGTGCCCCGGGACCTCAACCAAACACGCCACCAGAACCCATAACCTTATTCAAACTTAGTCGAGCCTTCGAAATACCAAACAAAATGCAAAAACACCAAAATTACACCAAATTCAAGCTTATGAACTTTGAAACATCTAAATTTTGCAAGTGATGCCGAAACCAACCAAAATACTTCCGATTGACCTGAAATTTTGCACACATATAGAAGTAGTGACAAGGCTTTATCTTTTTGTTAAAAGATACTTTCTGATAAAACCTGCACCGTAAATCAGTGATAGAGCAATACTATGATATAATAGAGATGAATACATGAAACGGATACGCAAAGCAAGAACCGAGTATTAACAGAGATCACAATCTAGCATATTCAAATACCTCGACCAATCATTTCCTTAGAATAAAACCAATAAACCACAATCGTCAATTCTTAACTTTACTAGCATGAGGAATGTACTCAGATATCAAGTCAATTGCATGGTAACACCCTTCATGCTTTTATCTCATCCTTACCCAATTTACGTATAACAGAACCAACCAAATGACAGAAATACCAATAATAGGAATTACAAAGTAGAAAATATACAAGTAGCTATAATGAACGAGGATATACATGTGGGCACTAGGTAGAAAGCATGTGATTGATGACAACAATTTGAAACAAGGAATATCAACTTCAACTAACTAGCATGATGGAGGCCTAAGTACAGATATAACAAATAAGAAGGAACCACATGATCTTTACAAGTTAATAAGTAGAGGCATGAATGACTAGCATGGTGGAAGGCTTGTACCAAGTGCAACATAATAGATACGACATGAGTGTAATTATAAAAGCAAAAAAATAGGCATGATATTTGCAAGTTAACCAAGCAGAAGATATGCGTGACACAATAACAATTGATATAGAGATAAATGACAGAACAATAGCAACAAGTCACATCAGATATAAGATTGCGACAATAACAGCTCAACGTAAAGACATAAATATATACACAGGAAAACAAATATCACAATATAATGCATGTACCTCCTCCTCGCCTGCATGGAAACACCCATCGCGCCATGACCTCACGATGATATGAAAGCGTAACAGTATAGATAAAATGGCATGACATCACTCTTCGTGTTTTACACTCTCATAACATAGCATGACATCACCATTCGTGCTTTACACTCTCCCTCAAATGATAATGTACAAATAATGGCACGGCATCACCCTTCGTGATTTACACTCTTCCTTACCAAGCATATGTATATCAATGATAAACAAGGCAAGAATCATAAATAACATCAAAGTGAGTGTTTTTAATGGATATTCCAACCAAATCTCAATCATAAATTTCCAAGCCAACAATTGTTAAATAAACCCTCAAGAACTGTATTATTCAAATACTTCCACAAATCTCACAAATGATCCACAACACAAGTATAGAATCTAGTATCTCAAGAAGATCGACTGTAGAAATGTATTAATGATTACCCATAGGGATGACCGAATTAGACACATCAATGTATTCTCAGAATCCCATCAAATTTAATCAAGTTACAATAGGCTAAGTCTTGATTTCTAACATTTAATACTATGTTCTTAATATCTAGAAGTCAAGTGAGGCATTAAACAAGAAGGTTATGTAGTTCTACAAGACATAATTATAACATAATCTACCCCAGATCATGATTAACCCCAGCATATACATATACGCTTGACATCTCATATAAATATCACTTCGGCATGTAGCAAACAATGTAAAATAGGAGAAAAAATTCTCTCGACAACGTTAGGCAGGACACTTACTTCGAACAAGCAAATTACAATATCGAGCAAGCCAAGCGATGCTCCAAAAATTCTATCATGTGAGTGGTGACCTTCAAATGGCTCAAAACTAGCCAAAAGCAACTCAAATACATCAAACAAAGACCAAGAAAACAATTCCAAATGATAAAGATCGAATCCTAAATCAAATCCCAATTTCGGAAAACAATCATACCCGATCCCATGCTCCGGAACTCGACAAAACTCACAAAATCCGACAATCCATTCAATTACGAGTCCAACCCTACTAGTTTCACTCAATTCCGGCTTCAGATCGATGTTTAAAACTCAAAAATTTATATTATGAAACATTAGGCTAAAACCCCCAATTTCCTCTTTGAAAATTATCAACCAAAAGGTAAAATCGAAGATACATTCATGGAATATAACCAGAACCGGGTAGAGAACACTTACCCCAATTCATATGGTTAAAATCGCCTGAAAAGTTGCCCAATTTCGAGCTCCTCAACTCAAAATATGTTAAATGAACAAAACTCTTGTTTCAACACTGTTCTTCATCGTTTCTTGTTCCAAATAATTTAGAAACTCGCTTTTGATGCCTCCAATTGATTTCTTGTGAAATTCTAGTCAAATTAGGCTCTTCAATCACTCCATTTGACCTTATACGATTGATTGTGAGGTTGCCCGAGGGGCTGGTACTGAGTGATGTTATGCCTGAGGGGCAGTTTATGATACATGTTTTTTTCCGAGGGGCCGTTTATGACTTTTATCACTTTTACTCTAAATTTCGTTGAAACTCTTTTGGAAATTTTTGGAAATTTATCTTCCGATGAGAGCTTCCAGAAGTTCGAGACGGCTTTGAGCTCAGCTCCCGTGTTAGTATTTCCATCAGCTTCAGGTTCTTATACCATGTATTGTGATGCCTCGAGGATAGGCATTGGTTTTGTATTGATGAAGGAGGGTAGGGTGATCGTCTACACCTCGCGCCAGTTGAAGACTCATGAGAAGAATTATCTGGTGCATGATCTCGAGCTAGCAGCCATTGTTCACGCCTTAAAGATTTGGCGTCATTATTTGTATGCGGTCCATTGTGAGATTTTTACTGATCACCGTAGCCTGCAGTATTTGTTTAAGCAGAAGGATCTGAATTTTCGTCAGAGGACATGGTTGGAGCTTCTCAATGACTATGATATCACGATTTTATACCGTCCGGGGAAGGCCAGTGTAGTGGTTGATGCCTTAAGTCGCAGAGCAGAGAGTTTGGGGAGTCTAGCATACCTTCCAGCAGCAGAGAGACCATTAGCACTTGTTGTTCGGGCTTTAGCGGGCCAGTTTGTGAGGTTGGACTTATCAGATCCCCCCCTCCCAGGTATTGTCTTGTGTAGCCTCCAGGTCTTCTCTTTATGATCGTATCAGAGAGCGTCGGTATGATGACCCCCACTTGCTCGTTCTTCAGTATAGGGTCCGGTGAGGTGATGCCATGGATGTAGTTATTGGTGATGATGGTGTGATTAGGATGTAGGGACGGATATGTGTGTCCAATGTAGACGGGCTTCGGGAGTTGATTCTTGAAAAGGCCTACAACTCGCATTATTACATCAAAGAAGGACATTGTTGGATTTGTAGCTCGGTGTCTCAACTGTCAGCAGGTCAAGTATGAGCACTAGAGACCAGGTGGATTACATCAGAGGTTGGATATTCCAGAATAGAAGTGGGAGCGGATCACCATGGACTTTGTAGTTGGGCTCCCACAGACTTTTAGGACGTTCGATGTTATTTGGGTTATTGTGGACCGGCTGACAAAGTTCGCGCACTTCATTCCTGTTGGTACTACTTATTCCTCGAAGCGGTTAGCCGAGATTTATATCAGGGAGATTGTTCGGTTGCATGGTGTTCCAGTTTCCATCATTTTCGACAGAGGTACTCAGTTCACGTTGCAACTTTGAAGGTCCGTACAGAGAGAGCTGGGTACTTAGGTTGAGTTGAGCGCAAATTTTCATCCTCAGACGGGCCGGAAATCCGGGCGCACTATTCAGATAGTAGAGGACATGTTGTGCGCTTGTGTTATTGATTTCAGGGGTTCATGGGACCAGTTTCTGCCACTCATGGAGTTGGCATATAATAATAGCTATTAGTCGAGTATCGAGATGGTTGCATATGAGGTTTTATACGGGAGGAGGTGTAGATCTCCGGTCGATTGGTTTGAGCCGGGTGAGGCTAGAATCTTGGGTACAGATTTGGTGCAGGATGCGTTAGATAAGGTGAAGTTGATTCAGGAGCAGCTTCACACGGCGCAGTCTAGACAGAAGAGCTATGCAGACTGGAAGGTTCGGGATGTACCTTTCATAACAGGGGAGAAGGTTCTGCTGAAGGTATCACCCATGAAGGGTGTTATGCGGTTTGGGAAAAGGGGCAAGTTGAGTCCCCGGTTCATTGGGCCTTTTGAGGTGCTTCAGAGGGTTGGAGATGTGGCTTATAGACTTGCCTTGCCACCTAGCTTGTCGAGCGTGGATCCGGTATTTGATGTTTCCATGCTCCGGACGTATGTTGGTGATCCGTCTCATGTTTTGAACTTTAGCAGTGTTCAGCTCGAGTGTGATATGTCTTATGAGGTGGAGCTAGTAGCCATTTCAGATCGTCAGGTCAAAAGGTTGAGGTCTAAGGATATAGCTTCAGTGAAGGTGCAGTGGAGAGGGCAGCTGGTGGCGGAGGCCACCTGGGAGACCAAGCAGGAGATGCAGAGTAGATACCCTCACCTATTTGAGATTCCAGGTATGTTTCTAGACACATTCGAGGACGAATGTTTGTTTAAGAGGGGGAGAATGTAATGATCCAACTGGTCGTTCTGAGAGTTTAGCCCCGTTTTCCCCATTCCTTCTTTGTTTTTTTTTTTAGCTCATTTATGTTGTGTTGGCTCGGGTTCGGAGTGGTTCTGGAGAGAAATGAGACATGTAGTCTCTTAAGTCGGCTTAATAGTGGGAAAAGTCAACAGGAAGTTAACAATTAGGTAAACGATCTTGGAATGTGGTTTTGATGGATCAAATAGCATCGCTTGGTTATTTGGGACTTATGAGTGTTCTCGAAATATTTTTCAGAGGTCTGGAGTAGAATTAGGCTTGAATTGGCAAAATTAAATTTTTGGCGATTTTTGGTCGACAGTGAAAAATTAGCTATCAGGGTCGGAATGGAATTCCGGAAGTTGGAAAAGGTTCTTAGTGTCATTTGGGATGTGTGTGAAAACTTTCAGGTCATTCGGAGGTAATTTGGTAGGTTTCGACGTTGTTTGTGGAATTTTGAGGTTTCTAAGTTCTTAGGCTTGAATCTGAGGTAGATTTGGTGATTCGATTTTGTTTTTAGTGGTTCGAAGGATCGATTAAGTTTGAATGGGGTTATGGGATGTGTTGGCATGTGTGGTTGAGGTCCTGAGGGCTTCGGGTGTGTTTCGGGTGGTTATCAGACCAATTCTGGGACTTAGAAAGTGGCAGATTTTCTGGTGTGAAGGCTTCTAGTTTTCTTACGCGTGGGCTTGTCCACGATTGTAGGCTTAGTTCAGCTGTGGGAAAAGTTGTTCTATGCGATCGCGTGGGGGATTCCGCGATCGCATGGGTTAGTGGCCTTAGTGCTTTGCGAACGCGTGGTAAAGTTCCTGTTCGCGTAGAAGATTAGGGAGCGAGTAAGGCTGAGGCATTTGTTTTGTGCGATCCTGTGTAGGGGGTTGTGATCGCGTGATGTTGAGTGGCATTGACACGCGGTCGCATGGTCTTGTAAGCGATCGCGTAGGAGTGATTTTTGGGCAGTGTTATTATGTGCTTCGCGATAGCGTGGGTATTTCCACAATCGCAATGAGTAAAGCACCTGGGTAGAATGTTTTTATTCAAAAACGAGGGTTTTAGGCCATAACTTCATAATTCATTAGAGAGCTCGGGAGAAGACGAAATTGGAGGAGATTTTAAGTAGAGTGATTGGGTTAAGTGTTCTTCACTCATATTTGGTTCAATTCCATGATTTAGTCTTGAATTTCATCATTTAATTTGGGAAATTGGGGTGAAAATTGGGAGAAGAACTTGAGAAATTCTTTTGTGGATTTGAATTGCCATTTGATGTCGGATTTCGATGAATTTGATACGGGTAGACTCGTGAGTCAATAAGGATTCTATTTTTCTAATTTTCATTGAATTTTGAGATGCGAGCCCGGGGGTCGGGTTTGGACAATTTTGGGATTTGTTTTATGTAATTTGATTATTTTTGAGTGGGCTTTGTTCCTCTAGCATATATTGATGATATATATATATATGGTTTTGGTTAGATTCGGAGCAATCGGAGGCCGAGTCTAGAGGCAAAAGCATCGCGGGTTAGGGTTTTGGCCGGTTTGAGGTAAGTAATGATTGTAAATCTTATCCTGAGGGTATGAAACCCAGGATTTCCCATCGTTTCACTATTTTGATGTGGCGCACATGCTTGATGACGAGCGTGTGGAGTGCACCGTTGGGGATTGTGACTTGGTACATCCCGTAGCAACTATTAAGTTGCGTGTTTGACTGAAAACTATATGATATTTTTGTTTCTTTAGAAGGTATTACCATGTTTTGGGTTGGACGTCGTATTTGGGCCCATGCCAAGTTGTTTGGACCCTTAGGGGCTTTTACTACTATTTACTCACTGTTTTGACATCAAATAGGTACTCAGTCATGCTATTTTAAACTGATTTCGAAACTCAGTCTCATTTACACTATTTGATGTATAAAAATGATATTTTGGGTCGAGCACCCCGTTTTACTGATAGCCCGAGTTGCTTGAGAGATTTCTAACTGAGTGAGGTCGGGGGAGTGATTTGTGAGGATATGATATGGGATCGGGTTGCGCGCCGCATAATGTTACTGATTCATGATTGTGTGAGGACGAGGGCCTCATTTATTATGCCACGAGATGGCTTGTTATAGAGCTTGGGTTGTAGGAGGTCCTCCAGAGTCTGTACACCCCCCAGTGAGTGCGTGTACCCTGAGTGAGTGATGTGATGTTGCCTGAGATGCTGTTCTTGATTCATGTTGTTGCCCGCGGGGCTGGTACTGAGTGATGTTATGTCCGAGGGGCAGTTTATGATACATGTTTTGGCCCGAGGAGCCGTTTATGACTTTTATCACTTTTACTCTAAATTTCATTGAAACACTTTTGGGAACTGTTGGAAATTTATCTTCCGATGATTTCACTAAAAAATCTGTTTTGAAGCAAGATGATTTGATTCGTACATTGTTTTGAAGGCAAACTGTACTTACTGTGATTTCATGACATGGACTTATATGTTTCTCACTGCTCAGTCTTTATTTACATTATTACTTACTCAATTGGCGTACTCACATTACTCTCTGCACCTTGTGTGCAGATTCAGGTGCTAGGGCTTACTGAGAGTTGATTACTGTACCAGAGATCTCACGGAGATTTGCAAGGTAGATGCACGCGTCCGCAGCGTTTGCCTTCTCCTTCTTGATATTGTAGTGTTTATGTCTCTTTCCAGACCTGTATTACCCTTAGATGCTCATGACTAGTAACTCTGGGATTTTAGGTTGTATTTATTATTCGGTACATCATCGTCTGTTTAAAAGGCTTAAATGAAATTTTTATGAGGTATCAGTTTAGAAATGGTAAAAATGAAAGATTCCTTGTGTTGAATATTCTTTTGGCTGGCCTAGTATCGTGATAGGTGCCATCACGGCCGAGGTAGTTTTGGAGTCATGACAACAGACTTACTCGAGGCCTCAAAACACACATAACAACATCGAAACAACGAATCACACCTCAATCCAAAAATCAATGAACTTCAAACTTCAAACTTCCACAGCCGATGTCGAAACCCATCAAATAACGTCCGATTGACCTCTAATTTTGCACACAATTTACATTTGAAATTACAGTCCTGCTCCAACTTCCGAAATTGAAATTTGTCTCCGATATCAAAAATTCCACTCTCGGTCAAACTTTTCTAAAAGTCCAACTTTTGCCATTTTGAGCCAAATTCAACTTTGAACCTCCAAATCACAATCCGGACATGCTCCTAAGTCAAAAATCACCCAACGGAGCTAATAGAACCATCAAAATTTTGATCCGAGTTCAAATACTATAAAGTCAAACTCGGTCAACTCTTTCAAATTTAAAGCTCCTAGTTGAGAATCATTCTTCCAAATCAGTCCCAACTCAAACAACGAGCCACATAAGCAACAATATCCTTTTTCATCCTTGTCCACCAATAGTGATGTCGCAGGTCCTGGTAGATCTTTGCAGCACCCGGGTTAATAGAATACTTAGAGCTGTGAGCTTCTTCAAGAATCAACTCATGAAGGCCATCAACATTAGGAACACATATACGACCATGCATCCTCAAAACACCATCATCTCTAACTGTAACCTTCTTGGCACCACCTTGCCGAACTGTGTCCCTAAGGACCATCAAGTGCGGCTCATCATCTTGGCGGTCTCTGATACGCTCGAATAAGGAATACCGAGCAATTGTACAAGCTATAACATGACTGGGCGAAATATCCAACCTCACGAACTGATTAGCCAACGTTTGAATATATGAAGCTAACGGTCTCTCACCAATTGGAATACATGCAAGGCTGCCCATACTTACTGCTTTCCTACTCAATGCATCGGCCACCACATTGGCCTTTCCTGGATGATACAATATAGTGACGTCATAATCTCTCAATAACTCTAATCATCTCCTCTGTCTCAAATTAAGATCTTTTTGCTTGAACAAGTACTGGAGGCTACTATGATCCGTGTAAACCTCACATGGCACGCCATAAAGATAGTGCCTCCATATTTTCAATGCATGAACAATGGATGCCAACTCTAAGTCATGGACAGGATAATTCTTTTCATGAACCTTTAACTGCCAAGACGCATATTCTATCACCCTGCCATCCTGCATCAATACTACTCCAAGCCCAACACGGGAAGCATCACAATATATCATGAAAGATCATGAACCTGATGGTAACACCAATACCGGTGAAGTCAAGGCTGTCTTGAGCTTCTGGAAGCTCGCCTCACACTTATCAAACCATTTAAATGGGGGTCCCTTCTAAGTCAGTCTCGTCATCGGGGCTGCTATAGACGATAACCCCTCCATAAAACGATGGTAGTATCCCGCCAAACCCAAGAAACTCCTGATTTCCATGGCTGAAGTGGGTCTAATCCAGTTCTTGACTGCCTCTATCTTCTTAGAATCTACCTGAATACAATCTGCTGATACGATGTGACCCAAGAAAGCCACTGAATCTAACCAAAATTCATACTTTGAAAATTTCGCATACAACTGATTATCCCTCAAAGTCTGGACTGCTATACGGAGGTGATGTCCATGCTCCTCCCGACTGTGTGAGTACATAAGAATATCATCAATGAACATGATTACAAACGAATCTAGATAAGGCTTAAAAACTCAATTCATCAAATCCATAAAGGCTGCTGGGGCATTAGTCAAACTAAAAGACATCACCAAAAATTCATAATGCCCATACCTTGTCCGAAAGGCTATTTTAGGAACATCAGACGCCCTAATCTTCAACTAATGGTAGCCCGATTTTAGATTAACTTTCGGAAACACAATGGCACCCTGAAGTTGATCAAATAAATCATCAATTCTCGGCAATGGATACTTATTTTTATAGTAACTTTATTCAACTATTGGTAATCTATACACATCCTCATCGATACATCTTTCTTCTTTACCAACAAAACCGGTGCACCCCAGGGCGAGACACTAGGCCTGACGAAACCCTTATCGAGCAGGTCTTGCAGCTGTTCTTTCAAATTCTTTCAATTCTGGTAGGGCCATCTGATATGGAGGAGTAGAAATGGGTTGAGTTCCCGGAGCAACATCATTAAAAAAATCGATGTCCCTTTCGGATGGCATCCCCGACAGGTCTGCAGGAAACACTTCGGGGAACTCCCGAAAAATAGGCACTGACTCTATTGAAGAAACCTCGGCAGCAAAATCACATATATGAGCCAAATAAGCCAAACATCCTTTCTCAACCATGCGACGAGCCTTGGCATAAGAAATCACTCTGCTAGGCGAATGACCAAGAGTCCTTTTCCATTCTAACCGAAGTAATCCCAACAAAGCTAAAGTAACTGTCTTAGCGTGACAGTCCAAGATGGCATAATAAGGTGACAACCAATCCATGCCCAATATGACATCAAGATCGAACATTTCAAGAAGCAATAGGTCTACACTAGTTTCAAGACCCTCAATAATGACTACGCCTCGGGTTTGGCTGGAAATGCATATAATCGGGGTTGGGCCCCACCACCCTGAACTACATCACCGGGAGGACCCCTCATAGGTGTTCCACCACCTCTAACGAGTTGGCCGCCACCTCTAGCGGGCTGGCCTCCACCTCTAGCATGCTGAACTCCACCTCTAAAATTCTAACCTCCACCCCTGACTACCTGACCCCTACCCCTGGCTGGTTGAGCAGGTGGTGTTGCAGTTGGTGCAGGAACTATAGCACGAGAATTCTTGTACTGAGGTTGATTACCCAAAAATTTCAGAGAAGATATTCGAATGTGACCATACTCACCACACTCATAACAACCATCCTAATACTGAGGCTCACCCTGATGAACTGGCTGACCACGGTAATAACTCTAAAGAGGAGGTCCTCTGATAGGGGCTGACTGATCAGAATAAGGCAATTAAGAGCTACGACAACCTGAAGCACCGTGGGACATCTGAAGTGCTAAATTGAATGGCCTGGAAGAATGGCCTCTACTCTGAGTATCCCCGCCTCCAGACGAGGAACTGCTGAATCTACAGGAATGGCAAAGTCTCTTGTCTGACCCCTAACCTCCCATCCTGAGAACCGTCTCAACTCTCCAGACCACATTGGCCGCATCCTAAAATGAAATCTCAAGTGGCCAGAGCCGCACCTGCTCTTTAGAGCAACTACTGATAAGTTAAGTACATAATTTGCTAAACTAATGGGGTGTGAAATTGAAATGAGCATGATGAGTGCGCTTAATTTCTTTTTAGGCTTACAAATTAAACAAAATTCAAATGGATCTATGATCCATCGGCAGAAGTATGTAAAAGAGTTGCTTAAAAGATTCAAAATGGAAGATTCCAACGAAATTGACACTCCTATTGAAACAACTATAAAGTTGGATATAGATGAAACTGGTTCATATGTTATCAGAAGTTGTATAGGGGAATTATTGGCTCATTGTTGTGTCTCACTACAAGTAGAGCTGGCATTGTTTTCAGTGTAGTCCTTTGTGCAAGAAGAATGGAGTGGAGAGGAAGAAACTGATTCTGACACTGAGAAAGACAATATGGCCAAGTTTGGAAAGAGGACAATCTTCAAGGGAAGACTCCTCAAGGACTTGGAGGAGCAAGGAATTGCGCTTCTATTGGAGAAGTTGGAGTTGCAAGGCTTGAAGGACATGGTCCTTCAGATGGATGACAGGTTGGCCAGGAATGAAATTGTTGTGTTTATGGAAAATGCTGAGGTGAAAAAAGGATGGGTTACCAGTATTGTGAAAGGAGTGCAAGTCTCTTTCAATGTGAAGGAGTTGGGAGAAATTCCGGGTGTACCTACTGAGGGGTACAATGAATATACAAAGCTCAAGTGTCCAAGACTAGAAAATCTTCCTATTTCCCTGGACATTACTATAAAATTCAGTGACAAAGAGGAGGAAATGGAGCCCAAGGCTGTGTACAAGAGTGAGATGAAGCCACCCCACCATGTGTTGTTCGAATTTGTCAACAAATGTTTTCTGCCAAGGCAAGAAAGGAGGCACATTGCAAACTTCATGGACTTGGTCCTGATGGAGTGCTTGGATAGTGAGAGGCGGATTAATTGGCCTGGACTTATTATCCAGCTTCTTGATAGAGTTATAAATGGCACCAAGACTCATGACATTCGCTGTGGCTTCATTCTCACGGTTGTGCTTGCACATTTCAAGGTACCTATGAAGAAGTGGGAGGTTGGTACAAGCAAGGATCATTTGGGGAAAATACTTTGCTTTCTTGTGACTATGAAGTCCCTGCCATTCCTAAAGAACCTAGTCCATCCAAGAAGGTACCAGTGAATAGCAAGGTGCGAGTCTTGGTGCAATAAAGTGGGGATAAAGATGTTGCGATTGCGAGGCTGAAGAAAAGGTTGGCTGAGGTGGAGACTAAGAGAGATACTCCCAGATCTGAGCTGGAAAGAGAAAAGGAGAAGAATGATGGCATTCTTGAGGATATGTTGAAACTCCTCCAAGCCAAAAACCAAGCACCTGGTCCTTCCCAGCCTTAAGCCTCCTAGCCTAGTGTAGATCAACCAGTGACCCAGTTCGGGAATTTTTATTATTTTTGCTCATGTTTCAAGTGTTTTTATTTCTTCTTTTGCTTTGTGGTAGGATCTTATAAATCATTAATGAAATTCATTGTCTTTTTCTCTAACTATTTATTTATATTTCTTTGATGGTTAAAATTCTTATCTTTATCTATGATGATTAATCCATGATTCCATTTGAAGTAGCCCAGTGGCCATGAGTAAGTTTTAAAATCTGGTCATCTTACATATTTATGCAACTTTTCGATGATGCCAAAAAGGGGAATAAGGTTGCGCTTTACACTTTGAGCAATGATGTTTATAATATGTATCTGGTCCTTGATGATAAGTGATAAAAAGGGGAAATATTTCTCACATTATGTTGATGTTGAGCTAAGTTAAAACGGGGCCTAAGCTTATAAAAAGCACATAGTTTGTTATCATCAAAAAGGGGAAATTTGTTGGCCCAAGTGAAGGTTTGTTTTGAAGATTGACAAAGGAAACTCAGGCATGAACCAGGTCCATCCCTTTTGTGCATAGACACAGGTAGATTCAAGCATGTGGGATGCACATGAAGGAGATAAGCTTAACTTGGTATAAATGATATCTCCTAACAAAAAAGGTTGCATAATTGATAAGGAGAAGGACTCCTTACTCAAAAAGAATACTATCCAAGATACGGGAGGAGTTAGAAGTTGAGATCCACTAGAACTCTTCCACCGAGGAAGAGAAGCATTATAACTCTAGTTGTTTTCTATTCTACTAACTCTATAAATTGTAGGATGTTCTCACTTTACAGGGAATGCACAAATGCAGAAGTTAAATGTGAATTGAGTACAAAATAGCAAGACAATTTGCAAGCAATTCGTGTGTGATTCAACTGTGCAAACCTGAAGCTACATGAACCAGATAGAAGAACCAGCTCCAAGTGTCTGTCTTTTATTCTTTCAATTGTAGTAGGTGTTTTCATATTGTGCATTTTTGCTTTATCTAGAGGCAATTGTAATAGGTCCTCAGAGTATTTAACTTAGAGTTAACTTGAAGTTGTCGCAACAGCTACAGGTTGTTTGCCACAACGGGATCATAGGTTTACTAAAGTATTTTGTAAATGCAGTTTTTGGGTCAGTGATATAGTGGAGAGTTTGGGAAAATCCTACTGAAAAGTAGGTCGTGTTTTTTTTTACTTTTTGAGCAAGGTGTTTTCCACGTAAAATACTTGTGTTCTTTACTTTCTGCATTTACTATTTCAATAATAGTAGGTTAAGGAACACTTAGAAGAACCAGGTCCTTCCACAATTAGTTTAAACGAAAAATTGGACATCATACACATCACCCCCTCTTGTGTGGTATTAAAGTTAAAACATGAGACGTACTCAAATTTGTACTAATTGTTGTCAATAAAAAGGAGTAAATCACCCCCGCCCCCCAAACTTGGTTCCCCTTGTTTAAAGAAAGGAATTAAATTGAGGAGATCACAGGAGCATGATAGCAATATCGAGCAGATGTTCAAATGTGATATATTTAAATTCATTAATTTTCATCATAATAATACCTTCTAATAGATGGCTAGTTCAAGTTATGTTAAATAATAAAGTTTGAGTTTGGAAAAACACCATCATTATGGGAACGTAAAGGCGGTAGAAAAAATATGTCAATGCATTAAAATATAATATGTTACAAGTGAATATTTGAGACGAACCGTAATTTTTACTTCATATTAGGTAAAGAACACAGAGATTTGCTTAATCTAGTAGGAAGAATACTTAAGAGTTTAGTATTCCTAGTTTTAACTTGCTAACAAGCATATTAATACTTCCAAGTTCAACATTACACGTGGAAAACTGTTAGACTTCACAATATTGTTGAGCTGATTAGTCATTTGACTATCATTAGGCAAGCAAACATTTCCATAGTGCCAACCAATATACAAGTATTAGTTTAAACTTATAAATAAATGATTTCATCAATTAGTGTTGTATAAATTGTCAACCAAATATGGTTGATCCAAACTTCATCTATACATAACTACTTTTTCAGAAAACTTCTTGACTTGAATGCTGCTACATTTTTCTCAAACCAACATTTGAGAAGGTTAACTAACAATAGAATTTTAGAATTTAGAGCATATGCAACATCTCACCAAATCCTCATAGACCCTCAAGAACTTTCCCTATATATACCCTTTAGAGATGATCAAACAAAACACAACTTAATTTGGTTGGAACACAAAGCAATCTAGCAAACTAAGTCAAAACACACATACTTCTATTAACAATGGCTCCTTCCAGTTGCAACTCCTCAATCCTTTTCTTGATCATAGCATTACTGTCCTTATCAAGCATCAGTACAACACATGCTGCTCGCGGCCTACTTCAACTTCCGAACTTGCCTACAATACCGTCATTGCCTCAGCCAACAATGCCACAATTGCCTAAAATTCCAAATTTGCCAACAGCAGCCACATTGCCACCATTGCCAACGCTTCCAACAGCAACACCATTGCCTTCTTTGCCTACATTGCCTTCTGTACCAAAGATGACTCTACCACCAATGCCTGCCAATATTCCTCTTCCCAAAATGCCGTCACTTCCTACCATTCCTACACTTGCAACTCCTCCATCCAACTGATTTTGCAGCTTCCAACATTTTCCTTTCTTACCCTATGGTCTCTGCCGTCTGATTTTATATTTTTTTTCTTCCCTTTTTCTCTGTTGTTGTTTTTATCTTTTGAGTGATTCTTAACGATTTGTATCGTATCAGTTGTGCTCTCTTGAGTGTTATACATTTATTATGCAGTAGCCTTTGTATTAATTCCATGAAGTTAAGTATTATTGATTTAAGTTCATTTCTCCAGTATATGTGAATATTATACTTTGACAAACAGTGGTGTACCAATATAGAAGTAACATAACTTGACAAGTTACATTCAGAAAGATATACTTATAGAAAATAAAACACTCTGCTAAGTCGTGTAACAAAGATACCCGGACAGGCAGTACACTACTTCAATATCATAAATTGTGATTCAATGTAATGATTTATGCCTAGTAACGAGAGGCACGTATATAAATAGTACTCTTTGTATATAGATGAAAATCAGACAATTATCATAGCAACAAATCCATACAAATATCTATATAAATGGAAATCAATCAATATTTGTAATCTTTTCATTTACAAACTTGAATTTCTTGCAACTTTTCTTAGACATCTCATTAGACTAATCTTAGCTATACTTTGATCATATTCCAGTCATAAAGTTCCAACTTCTAATTGTTGCTATTAGGACGCTTTAGAAAGTTCAAATAAGGCCTCTACTACCAATCATATGAAAAGCAGTATATTTCCACGGGCATTAGTTTACATTCTTAATTCAAAAATGAAGATTGAATGATCATTATTGATTTTGTAATTAATATAATGACAGCTAAGGTTCATTAATATAACAATAATGTTATTTTGTGTCTTGAATTATTTTCTTGTATTTTTAGGAAACCCATTGTCCTAATAGATTTGGTAAAGGAAAGCTATTGTCCTTGTCAAACTGGAAAACTTTTCTCTTATAGAGGTTGTACTTGGGGATTCTATAGATTGTTGTTGGCCCAAGTGAAGGTTAGTTCTGAAAATTGACAAAGGAAGATTTATGCCCAAGCTCAGGCATAAACCAGGTTCATCCCTTATGAACATAGACACGGGCAGATTCGAGCATGTGGGATGCACGTGAAGGAGATAAGCTTAATTTGGTATAATTGATATCTCATAATCGAAAAGATTGCATACTTGATAAGGAGAAGGACTCCTTAATCAACGAAAACACTATCCAATATAAGGAAGGAGTTAGAAGTTGAGATCAACTAGAACTCTTCCACCGAGCAAGAGAAGCATTAGAACTTGTGATGACCAAAAGGGGCATTTTATAAATTAAACCATTCCAGGATTTTTAGCCTTAAAAAGATTAATTTTCTTTACCTCGATTTGCGTGTGCTGTCTGGGCGTGAAACCGGAAAGCTTTTATTTGAAAATATGAGAAATAGTAATTTCTAGAGTTAAAATTTTGGTTTTAGTTGACTTTGGTCAATATTTTGAGTAAACAGACATGGATATGTGTTCCGACAATCCCGGGAGGTCTGCATTAGGATATGGGACTTGGGCGTATGCCCGGAATTGAATTCCGAGGTCCCTAGCCTTAGAAAATATTTTTTTAAGAAAATTGTTCAGCTGGTTATTACAAGAAATAAAGAAATGAAATGATATGTGAAATTGTGGGTATCAGGCCTGTATTTTGGTTTCGAAGCCCGGAACAAGTTTTTTATGATATTCTAGTCCTATCTATGAAATTTGATGAGAATCGGAGTTGGTTTGACGTGATTCGGAGGTCCGGTTGAAAACTTTGGAATTTGAGTGTTCTTGAGGAAATTGCAGGATGTTCTCACTTTACAGGGAATGCACAAACGCAGAAGTTAAACGTGAATTGAGAGCAAAATAGCAAAACAGTTTGCAAGCAATTCGTGTGTGATTCATGTGTGCAAACCTGAAGCTACATGAACCAGATAGAAGAACCGGTTCCAAGTGTCTATCTTTTAGTCTAGTTCAATTGTAGTAGGTGTTTTCATATTGTATATTTCAGCTTTATCTAGAAGCAATTGTAATAGGTATTCAGAATATTCAAGTTAGAGTTAACTTGAAGTTGTCGCAAGAGTTAGAGGTTGTTTGCTACAAAGGATAAGAGTCAGTCCTAGGTTTACAAAAGTGGTTTGTAAATGCAGTTTTTGGCTCATTGATTTAGTGGACAGTTTTGGAAAATCCTATTAAGAAGTAGGTTGTGGTTTTTTCACCTTTTGATCCGGGTGTTTTCCACGTAAAATACTTGTGTTCTTTACTTTCCGCATTAACTATTTCAGCAATAGTAGGTTAAGGAACACATAGAAGAAACAGATCCTTCTATAATCAGTTTCGGAGAAAAATCGGGAACCACACAAATCACGCCCCCCCCCCCTGCGTGGTATTGAAGTTAAAACATCAATTGTATTGTGCTTTTCTTCTCATTCATCGTAGAAAACTATATTTTCTTCTGCCCTGAGGATTACTCTTAGTCGATCCTCGTTAAATCCTTGTGTTGATTTTTCTTCTCTATTTGCTTTGTGTGTGATTGTGTTATAGCTAACCCACAATCTTCCACAATAATTGGTATCAGAGCAAGGTTTGTGTTTCTACATATAATCTAGGGTTAATATGTCTTCATCATATTCAACAAAGGTTCTTGTTTCTACATTTACTTAGTATTGCTTGAGAAGGTTGTGCATTTCAGAAGGCGCCTTGTGTTTTGATTTACAGATGCTTCATTTGTATTGCGTTGCTCGCATACTTAATATAAAAGGTTTATTCATTTGGTCATATTTTGAGTTGGGGAGCTTCAATTTGGGTAATATTAGGAGGCGATTTTCACCATATGGAGTGGGATAAGTGTTCTACACTCGATTTTTGTTATATTTTATGAATTCATCTTTGTTTATGACATTTGATTGATGATTTCAAAGTAAAACTTGGGGACTTTTTGTCAAAAAATTTATGAAATAAATTTTTGAGTTTTGAACATCGATTCAGAGTCGGATTTGAGTGAAACTAGTATGGTTGGTGTCACGACCCCAAATCTAAACCATTCGTGATGGCTCCAATCGTCGAACTACGCCAGCCAAAAATACACTCAAATCATAATAAGCTTCTATTTACATCTTTACTATACTGATAACCCATAAGGGTTTCCTTTAAACATTTATAAAACAGTTAAAGCTATACTGAATATTAAATACAACGTCACTGGTCATGAGCATCTACATAAAATATACAATTCAGAAGAAAATAAATTCTACAATAGTAAGCAGGAGAGAGAGCAGGGTTGCGGACACATGCAACTACCTCGCAAACCTCCGAGAATCTCTGGAACAGATCGACAGCTCACTCTGCCATAACACCTGGATCTGCACACAAGGTGCAGGGAGTAATGTGAGTACACCAACTCAGTAGTAATGAAATTAAATCAGGTCTGAGCAGCAAGAAACACATAAAATTAATGTCATCAATTCACAATATGCACAGCCTTTCTTTCCAACAGTATAACATAGATATATGAAATCATCATGCCTTAAAACCAACTTCAGAAAAATCCTTTGAAAAATGTATATTTTCAACAACTTCAACCGAAAGATTTAGTATGAAAATGAAATAAATCATAAAGAGTCCCCTCGGTCAAAACATATTTCATAAGTTCAGAGTGAAAGTGGTAAAATCATAAGTAGCCCCTCGGGCAAAAACATGTATCATAATCAGCCCCTCGAGCATACCTCACAGTCACTCATAATCATCCCCTCGGGCATACCTCACCATCAATCATAATCAGCCCCTCAGGCATACCTCACAGTCACTCATGCCTCCAAATCACTCGGCACTCGACACTCGACACTCGGCTAGGTGCGCTCACTGGGGGTGTGTGCAGACTACGGAGGGCTTCCTTCATCCCAAGCGCTAATATCAAGCCACCTCGTGGCGTATCATATCCTCACAATCAGGCCCTCGGCTTCACTCAGCAGAACCTCTCAAAAGCCCCTCGGGCGAATCAGTAAAACGGGGTACTCGACCAAAAATATCATTTTAAATCTCAAAGTAGTGTAAATCAGGCTGAGTTTCAAAAACAGTAAGCACAATGTGATTGAGTGAAATCATCAATAATCAGTGAGGAAAACAGCAGTAAAAAGCCCCCGTAGGGTCTAAACAAGTCGGCACGAGGCCCCAAACATGGCTTATAGCCCAAATATTTTAGTAATATTTAGAACACAATTTAACATTTAGTTTAGAGTAAAATACGCAACTCAATATATGCCGCAGAGAGGACCAAGTCCAGTCGAAAAGTCAGTGCGCACCACATACTCGTCATCCGACATGTGCGCCATTCTAAAATCAGTGAGAAATATGATGTCCGAGGTTTCATACCCTCAGGGAAAGATTTATAACCATTACTTACCTCTACCGAGCCACAATACTAGTCCGCTATGCTCATTCCCCTCGAATTGACTCCCGATTGCTCCGAATCTAGCCAAAACCATTTTAACATCATCAATATATACTAAACGAACACAACCCAATCGAAAACTATCAAATTATACAAGAATCTCGAAATTGGGCCAAACCCGATACCCGGGTCCACGCCTCAGAATCCGATAAAATTTACATCACAACAACCCTTATCCTCCCACGCGACCGTACTCACCATGAACATCAAAATCGGACCACAATTTCCCACTAAAACTGCCAAAAGAAATTTCCAAATCTTTCCTCCCATTTTTCAAACTTTTTCTTACTTTAATCCTTCAAATACAAGCCTAATCCGAACAAAATAACATAGAAATGACTTTAATAACTCGGGAACATACCTCCACTGAAGACCCACGAATTCTCTCTTCAAATTTCCTTCAGATGAGCTCCAACTGCATGCAACAATGGTGGAATGAATAAAATTGCACGGAGGCCTCTTTTATACTGTTCTACCGAGCAGTTCCGCACTTGCAAACCTTTAATCACACATGCGGTCCCAAGTGCGCACTTGTGCAGTCCCACTAACAGACCAAATCTCGCACCTACGGCCATTTCTCTACACCTGCGGCTTCGCAGGTGTGGCTAACTCTTCGCACCTACAGAATCCTTCTGCCTAGACTCCCTTCGCACCTGCGCATGGACTTTTGCATCTGCGGCTACCGATCCGCAGGTGCGGCCAACTCTAGAAACTTACACGTGCAGCCATTTGCTGCAATTTTTCAATGTTCAAAACTCCGCCAACCATCCGAAATCAATCCCGAGCTCCTCGGGGCCCCTACCAAACATACCAACACAGCCCATAGCATTATTCAAACTTAGTCGAGCCTTCGAAACAACAAAAACAACATAAAAACACTAAAATTACATCACATTCAAGCCTATGAACTTTGAAACTTCCAAATTTCGCCAATGACGTCGAAACCAACCAAAACACCTCCGATTGACCTGAAATTTTGCACACATCCAAAATGACATTACGGACCTGTTCCATCTTCCAGAATTCCATTCCGACACCGATAGCCTATTTTCCACTACCGACCGGAAATCGCCAAAAACTAACTTTCACCAATTCAAGCCTAATTCTACACCGGACATCAAAACTTCATTCCGAACATACTCCTAAGTCCCAAATCACCTAACGAAACCATCCGAGCCATAAAATCTGCATTCAGAGGTCATTCACCAATAAGTCAACTCTCAGTTGACTTTCTCAACTATTAGTCTACCTTGAGAGACTAAATGCCTCAATTCTCACCATGACCACTTTGAACCCGAACCAACCGACCCAACACACACAAATGAAGCTGAACAACATGAAATGAAGCATAAACGGGGAAAACGGGGCTAAACTCTCGGAACGACCGGCCGGGTAGTTACATCCTCCCCCACTTAAACATATGTTCGTCCTCGAACGTACCAAGAGTTGTTCTCCAACACAATCAAACTGTTACGTCGCTTACCATGCACATACCCGGGGGTGATCCCATATCAGCCTATCCCATATAGGTCTAGCAGCACAATACCGTTGAAATTTCGAAATCCAAATCCTGGCCCAAAAATCGTAGAACAAAATTCTCATTTCTGAAATAATATACAAGATCAAAATTTCCGTAGCTAAAAACTAAACAAGTCTGAACAAGTCTGAACATGCTAAATCAAGTCATATACGCACCCCAGACGAAATCACATAATACACCACGTGACTCAAACACTCACAGCGATAACTCATAACCACAATAACTGCCCAGAACAACCCAATACCGGTACATAACCTCTTATCAAGAAATGCCTCGCTCTAACACTTCCATATACTGCTGATGATGAAAGAAGCACGTAGAAACTAACAAACATTCGTTCGATCAGTCAGACATGAAGCTCCCCATTCCCAAACAGGAATTATAGCATATTTCTAAACCGACTCCCGATATTTATCCTTCCAACTATGCTATAGAAAATTCTGAAAATGTTCATTCTAGGTCCAATGACCTCTTCTCATCCATCACGACCACCCTGAAGACATGACACATCGATACAATTCGAAGCCAAAACCTGTGCAACTCGTGCACTTAACAGCAACATCCCAATGCAATCAAATTATATAAAAGATCGACACGAGAGGACTATCCTGCCATTAACAATTACCATCACCATATCATGCTAACAGCATGGCACACACCGTAAAAATCAAAACACACGAATCCAATACCAAGGTCATACCCCTAGATAACTCCGCTACACTGCGCGATCTCATCTGAACGCTGGTCCATTTGAAATACTTCAAGACACCTTGCCCAAAATCAATAACCATTCGAAATTCGACATCAAGTACTCAAAGTGCATTTCCATAACCACGGGGGAAACCAGACGATACCATGCCACCCGAATCAGAAGGTATATAACCAACACGCCTCAATCCTGCAACACCCAATTACTTACCTTACTCAAATCTAGCTATAAAGCCCAATTAGAACCGCACCATATGTGTATATAACCAATAATCACCACTCCTCGCAATATCGAAGGGTAACTCATATATCACTCTAGAACATGAATAAACTCAATCACAATCGAATGATACATTTCTCAATAATAGAAACTCGGAGCCAACAATTCCGACCCGGTGCAGAACACACACCCATATTATCCTACCAGTGACCCTAAATTAACTATGATCACCCAAAATAGATAGATAACTTCCCGAAAAGTTCACATGACGAAATCATGGTACATACTAACATCCGACTAGCTCAGCTCGCAGCTTCACAGTTCACTACCACAGAATAACCTGTTTATGAGAACTCTCAGTCTCGAAGTCTATGAAGTGCATGTATTACTATATCTGATCTTAACTTCACCGCTCGAATACATGACACATCCCAAATACTCAATCATTCCACGAGGGATACCCCTATAATTCTTTTGTTTACCCAGCAACCTTGAATATCAACAGTCGATCGAACAATAGGGCACCGTGATACCAATGAAGTACCCTTAACTCAAACACATTGCTCCTTCTGAAATGTATACCCTCATCAATTCGCACCAATTAGTGATATCATCTACCTAGTCATCTGAAACTGCCCATTCTGCCTAAGAATTTATGACCTTTCTTCCAGAATCGAACCGTGACCTCACATATGCAAATCTCAACTCTACCCAACATACCGCATACGCCATGCCAACCTAGGGAAAAAAACACGGGAACTCTATGGTCTCTTCTGAGCCACAAGCAACTACGTCCCCAACTAGCCAAGAACTTCCATTTGATCTCATTTAGAAGCAAATTCACTACACTTCATAAGAAAATATGCACCCTTAACTACGGTAGAAACCATCCGAAATCCCATTTACGCAACACCAAACAATCAGGACTTAATCCTTCTAACTCAACCAAGCTACGCAGGCCACAAAAAACCAAAGAGCATTGCTAAGAAACACCCGTAAAAACTCGTCATCTCATGAACACCCAAGAACTAATTGTATCCCTTACCATGCCGATCCGACCTACTACCAAGTTGCTCTATTTACCCAACTTTCTTCTAACTTACCCTCAAATTGATACTTCTCCCTGTCGTAATACCATAATATTCAACCCAGACTCACCACACGCGACCCAAGCACAAAACCATACCTTCTAAGGCTCATAAGCCGCCGAATACTCTCTCCAACATCCCCAAAAGTACCACATAAAAAATATTTACCCTGAAGAGACTTCCTGCGAATCTAAAGCCATTAACTTCACCTTCCTGATACTGATATGTAGAATCCGTAATGATGTAGAAATACCACAAGTCTTGACACCCTCTAATGTAAATCTCAATCACACTGACCAATTAGACAGAATTGACCTGACCCGTTTGCACACTAACATACTAGGAAAGTAATCCACTCACTTGAAGCCATAAGCAAATTCATACATTGCACACACTACACCTTTTACAATTTCAACTAAATCATTCAATAGAACCCAATTACCCAACATAGTACATTACAACCTATATCGAAGAGATTTCCATTACTTGTGACATTCCCAGACCCCACACCTGCAACTCATAACTGATCTACCAATATACCTCGAACTGAAACCAATACCACACATAATCTTGAGATCAACTTATAATTAACAGACTCCCCCACTTGGCCCAAAGACAACGATCGAGACAAATAATAACTCACAGTGCCCATAATAACACCACCCGTCTAACAGCTCAAGTCATCTGCAAATCTCGCATTCACCATTGTAACAGTCACGCCAACTGCCACAAGCGATCTAAACTCCAATTACAACATATATCATTTACTAGTAGAAGAGAACTTATTATAGAACTACATAAGGATCACACATCCTAGGACAAACCGCATGAGATACCCCTGCCTGCTTAGCCAAAACTGATATCTCTCCATACACTTCTGAAGACCATAACTATCACGCAATCAACACACCTTCCTGCATCTGAACACAAACAATGCCTACCCTCTAGGCATCACAATACGCGTTAAAAACCTGAAGCTGATGGCAGAACTAACACTGGAGTGGTGGTCACAGAAATCTCGAGCTTCTAGAAGCTCTACCCATACATGTCTGACAACATGGATACCCTTACTGGACACCACGTGTCCCAAGAATTCTATAGCAAAAATTCACACTCGGAGAATTTAGCATAGATCCTTTCCTCCCTAAATCCCTATAATTCCATCCTCAATTACTGAGTATGCTACTCCTGGCTACGCGAATATGCCAGGACGCCATCAATGAATACAATAACAAGGAGTGTTAATACGGCTGGAATACACCGTTAATCAAATACATGAATGCTATTGGGGAAATGATCATCTCAAAAGACATCACCAGGAACTCATAACCCAACAGAAAGATCCGTTTCACACCACAACTACACAACATAAGAGGTGTTCCAACACACTCACAACTCGAAGCCATATACCAAACCGAGACATAAATCAAACATTGAATAGTTCTTGCCATATGTCTAGCAATCCCTTTTGTCACAAATCATAGTCTGAAAACATCTAACCATAAAATCACACTCACCGCGTAGCCATCTAGTTACAAGGTCCCGTTAATACGGACATCAACGGACATATAAGTCCCCAAATACATGTTCCCATACAACGAAAATCTCAGCACTCAAGCCACTGAATGAATCTGGCCTCAAGTCCTCCAAATTGGCCCATTAACAACATGCCAAAATCACATCTCATCCATGGAAGTCACAAGCCATCGATGCACAGCTGATACCAAGCATTTTCGTGCGAGTTCAAAACATGGAAGGAATTCAAGAGTTACACTCTTGGCTGAATTAAATGGGTTCGCACGACTAGAATTCAAGAATGTGAGATTTTTCCTAAGGGTCCCGCAGCCTCTCGAAGATAAGTACAGACGTCTCTGTGCTGATCTGCAAGACTCTACTAAACCTGCTCATGAACGGTGAGTCCTATGCAACCTAGCGCTTGGATACCAAACTGTCACGACCCTAAATCTAAGGTTTCCTTTAAACATTTATAAAATAGTTAAAGTTATACTGAATATTAAATACAACCCCCTGAGAACCCGAATTCACAGGTCATGAGTATCTACATAAAATATAGAACACAGAATAAAATAAATTCTCTAATAGTAAGCAGGAGAGAGAGCAGGACTGTGGACGCATGCAGCTACCTCGCAAACATCCGAAAATCTCTAGAACAGATGGACATCTCACCCTGCCTTAACACCTGGATCTGCACACAAGGTGCACGGAGTAATGTGAGTACACCAACTTAGTAGTAATGAAAATAAATTAGGTCTGAGCAGCAAGAAACACATAAAGTCAATGTCATCAATTCACAATATGCACAACCTTTCTTTCCAACAGTATAACATAGATATATGAAATCATCATCCCTTAAAATCAACTTCAAAAAAATCCTTTGAAAATGTATATTTTCAACAACTTCAACCGAAAGATTTAGTATGAAAATGAAATAAATCACAAAGAGGCCCCTCGGGCCAAATATGTTTCATAAGTTCAGAGTGGAAGTGGTAAAATCATAAGTAGCCCCTCGGGCAAAAATATGTATCATAATCAGCCCCTCGGGCATGCCTCACAATCACTCATAATAATCCCCTCCGACATACCTCACCATCACTCATAATCAGCCCCTCGGGCATACCTTACTGTCACTCATGCCTCCCAATCACTCGTCACTCGGCACTCGGCACTCGGTGCGCTCACTGGGGTTGTGTGCAGACTCCGGAGGGGCTCCTTCAACCCAAGCGCTAATATCAAGCCACCTCGTGGCGTATCATATCTTCACAATCAGGCCCTCGGCCTCACTCAATAGAACCTCTCGAAAGCCCCTCGGGCGAATCAGTAAAACAGGGTACTCGACCAAAAACATAATTTTAAATCTACAAGTAGTGTAAATCAGGTTGAGTTTCAAAAATATTAAGCACAATGTGACTTAGTGAAATCATCAATAATCAGTGAGGAAAAGAATAGTAAAAAGCCCCCAAGCGGTCTAAACAAGTCGGCACGAAGCCCAAACATGGCTTATAGCCCAAATATTTCAGAAATCATCATAACACAATTTAACATATAGTTTAGAGTAAAATACTCAACTCAATAGTTGCCATATAGAAGACCAAGTCCAATCCAAAAATCAGTGCACGCCACATACTCGTCATCCGACATGTGCGCCATTCTAAAATCAGTGAGAAATATTAAGTCTATAACCATTACTTACCTCTACCGAGCCACAATACTTGTCCGCTATGCTCTTGCCCCTCGAATTGGCTCCCGATTGATCTGAATCTAGCCAAAACCATTTTAACATCATCAATATATACTAAAGGAACACAACCCAATCGAAAACTATCAAATTATACAAGAATCTCAAAATTCGGCCAAACCCGAGCCCCGGTCCCCCGCCTTAGAATCCGATAAAATTTATATCACAAGAACCCTTATTCTCCCACGAGACCATACTCACCAAGAACATCAAAATCGGACCACAATTGCCCACTAAAATTGCCAAAAGAAATTCACAAATCTTTCCTCCCATTTTCCAAAGTTTTTCTTACTTTAATCCTTCAAATACAAGCCTAATCCGAACAAAATAACATAGAAGCGACTTTAATAACTCGGGAACATACCTCCACTGAAGACCCACGAATTCTCTCTTCAAATTTCCTTCAAATGAGCTTCAACCGCATGCAACAATGGTGAAATGAATAAAATTTAACGGAGGCCTCTTTTATACTATTCTGCCAGCAATTCCGCACCTGTGGACCTTTAATCGCACATGCGGTCCTAGGTGCGCACCTGCGGCTTCGTAGGTGCGACCAACTCTTTGCACCTGCGGACTCCTCCTGCCTAGACTCCCTTCGCACCTGCACATGGACTTTCGCACCTGCGGCATCGCACCTGCGGCTACCGATCCGCAAGTGCGGCCATCAATAGAAAGTTACACCAGTAGGCATTTGCTGTAATTTTTCCAAGTTCAAAACTCCGCCAACCATCCGAAATCAATCCCGAGCCTCTCGAGGCCCCTACTAAACATACCAACACACCCCATAGCATTATTCAAACTTAGTCAAGCCTTCAAAAAACCAAAAACAACATGAAAACACCAAAATTACATCAAATTCAAGCCTATGAACTTTGAAACTTCCAAATTTCGCCAACGACGCCGAAACCAACAAAAACACCTCCGATTGACCTGAAATTTTTCACACATATCCAAAATGACATTACGAACCTGTTCCACCTTCCATAATTCTATTTCGACCCCGATAGCCTATTTTCCACTGCCGACCGGAAATCGCCAAAAACTAACTTTCGCCTATTCAAGCCTAATTCTACACCGGACATCAAAACTCCATTCCGAACACACTCCTAAGTCCCAAATCACCTAAAAAAACCATTCGAGCCATAAAATCCGTATTCCGAGGTCGTTCACCAATAAGTCACTCTCAGTTAACTTTCTCAACTATTAGGCTACCTTGAGAGACGAAATGCCTCAATTCTCACCATGACCACTCTAAACCCCAACCAACCAACCCAACACACATAAATGAAGCTAAACCACATGAAATGAAGTAGAAACGGGGGACACGGGGCTAAACTCTCGGAAGGACCGGTCGGATCGTTACCGTTGGACTCATAATTGAATGGGTTATCAAATTTTGTGAGTTTCGTCGGATTCTGAGGTGGGTGTCGGGTTTGATTTTTTGGTTGAATTTAGGTTTTTGATTAAATATTTGACCTTTATCGATTGGGTTTGTTTTGTTGGGCATTATTTGATGTATTCGAATTCTTTTGTTTGGTTTCGAGCCGTCGGAGGTCGTATGCATTGGATGGATTTTTGGAGCATCGTTTGTCTTACTCAGTATCAATTTGGCTTGTTTGAGGTAAATGTCATGCCTAACTTTGTCGAGAGAATTTTTCCAACTAGTTTCTATTGTTTTCTACATGCGGGGGTGTTGAATATATGAGATGAGAGCGTATATGCATGTGTCAGGGTTAATCATGCTCGGGGGTAAATTATACAATTAATTGTGCCTTGTAGGTTTACTTGACCTTACTGCTTCATGTCTTACTTGATTATAGATTAATAAGAATACATAATTAATTGTTAGAAACCATGATTTGGTTTATTATAACTTGATTAAAATTTGACGTCATTTTGAGAAACAGTTATGTGTCTAATTCGATCTTCATCATGCTTAGTCACTAATATATTACTACGGCCATTATTCTTGAGATATTAGGTTTTATACTCGTGTTGTAGATCATTCTTGAGATTTGTTGAAATACTTGAACAATAAGGGTCCTGAGGGTTTATTGATCTATTGTTGGCTTGAAAGTTGTGATTCGGGTTCATTTAGAATATTCGTTTAACCAGTCTCCTTGATGTTATTTATGCTTCCTACCTTGTTTGTGATTGATATACATATGCTTGGTGAGGAAGAGTGTAAAGCACGAAGGGTGATGTCGTGCCTTCTGTTTTATATTATCATGTGAGGAAGAGAATAAATCATGTAGGGTGACGTCGTGCCATTACTTTGATATTATCATGTGAGGGAGAGTTTAAAGCACGAAGGGTGATGCCGTGTCATTTCATTTATATTATTCTAATCTCATTGTAAAGACCCGTAAATTTTCTTAACTTAAAACAATGACCGGGTAGGCCCCCATGTTGTTATAATAGTACTAATTCTTAAAACGCACTCTTTTGGAGTAAAAAGTACCACATGACTTAAAAGATAAAATTTTTCAGAATTGTGCGGGTCTGCCGTCCACTATGCGATCGCAAATCAGGTATGCGGACCGCATAGTGGTCGCATACTTGGACAGTTTGGCGTCCATTTTGAGGACAGCTATGCGGCCTAGAATGCAATCATATTTCACGAATGCGGGCCGCATAGTTATCATATTCTTGCACCTTGATTTTTGCGGATGGAGTTGCGACGCACTATGCGATTACATATGCGGTCCGCATACCTGGGCGATCTACTTCTCCTTTTGGCCAAGCTGAAGGCCACTTATGCGACAGGTATGTGGACCGTATAACAGGAATGCGATCGCATTCCTGACCGCATACATGCTTCGGGACTTCTAATTTCTAATTTTAAAACCCACCTCCAGTTTAATAAAACACCCATCCCTTTCAGTTTTATTGACTATCTGATCAATATAGAGAGAAGTGAGAGTGGGTTCTAGTGGTAGAAGTCCCCATGACATTGAATTGTTATGAAGCACGAAACAATGGATTGGGAAATTGTGAAACATGAATTAATGGAAGGGATTGTTATGGAATATAGATTAAAGGATGAATTGTTGTGAAATGTGAATCAAAGGATTCTAATGATATGAGAGAAGAATCAAAGAACAATATGTGTTGGGGATCAAAAAGGTTAAAAATGATGTAAGTGATATAAAACACCCATAATTGTACTAGGAGAATGTCCTAGAGGTGAGAAGGTCTATCCGGTCTGGCTGTGATTGGACTCCATGTCGTACACATGGATGACTTGATATTGTGATATGATTATGTCATGATGATGATTATTGTCCTCACTAATTCAGTTGAGATGGCCTAGCCGATCTGCCAGAGATCGGACTCTGTGTGCTGTGCACGAGCCACGGTGTTATCCTAGCCGATTCGGCATAGATCGGACTTCGTGAGAACAAGACACGGTGGTTATATATGATGTGATTAAAATTCGGACCTCACCTAGTATGGCTTATCTGGTTGGGCAGAGATCGAACTCCGTGTGACAACGACACGGTGAATCAGTAATAATAATAACAAGACAATACTTAAAAGTACATTAACCAAAAGATGGCAACAATGGGATATGGGATGTGGTAATTCTTGTTATGATTTTCCATGTTTCAGTGTACTGTTGTATGATGCCTCTGATCATGTTCAACTGATGTTGTTTATCCTATCTGCAATAGGTTTGTTTATAGATACTAGTGTCACACCTCCTTTTATTATACGCCCCAAAGGGGGTACGGGAGTTTTTCCACTTAAAGTG